>MDKF010145686.1:0-26185 GCA_026770625.1 Nicotiana glauca
AGTGGATCCTCCCCCCCAAAAACAAGATCATCCCTGAAAATTTTCACACACATCCAAAATCACCTAACGAAGCTACTGCAACTCTCGAAATTCCATTCCGGCCCTCGAATCAAAATATCACCTATCAATCGGAATTCGCCAAAATACTAACTTCGTCAATTCAAGCCTAATTCTATATCGGACCTCCAAAATCAGTTCCGATCATGCTCATAAGTCACAAATCATCCCTCGATGCTAACCAAATCACCGGAAATCACATCCGAGCCCTCTAACTCAATAGTTAACATCCGGTTGACTTTTCCAAAACAAACCTTCCTTCAAGAGACTAAGTGTCTCATTTCCATCCAGAATCAATCCCAATCAACTCATTCACCCAATACTCGTATAATAACACATAAGGAAGCAGAAAATGGGGGAAACAGGGCGGTAAATCATGTGACGACGAGTCGGGTCGTCACATCCTCCCCAACTAATACAAACGCTCGTCCTCGAGGGGATCAAGAAACATACCTGGATCCATAAACAGGTGAGGGTAACTGCTCTGCATCTCTCGCTGGTCTCCCAAGTAGCCTCCTCTACGGGCCGACCTCTCCACTGCACTTTTACCGAAGCTATATCCTTTGATCTCAATTTTCGAACCTGACGACACAAAATAGCCATTGGCTCCACATCATAGGTCAAGTCATCATCCAACTGAACAGTACTGAAGTTGAAAACATGGGACAGGTCCCCAACATACTTCCGGAGCATGGATACGTGAAACACCGGGTGCACACCCGACAAGCTAGGTGGCAAGGCAAGCTCATAAGCCACCTCTCCAATCCTCCTAAGTACCTCAAAAGGACCAATAAACTGCGGACTCAGCTTCCCTTTCTTTCCAAACCACATAATACCCTTCATGGGCGAAACCTTCAACAAGACCTTCTCACCTACCATATATGACACATCCCGAACCTTCCGGTCCGTATAACTCTTCTGACGCGACTGTGCTGTATGAAGCCTCTCCTGAATTAGCTTCACCTTCTCTAAGGCATCCTGAACCATCTCTGTCCCCAATAACCTAGCCTCGCCGGGCTCGAACCATCCGATAGGAGATGTACACCGCCTCCTATACAACACCTTATACGGAGCCATCTGAATGCTCGATTGATAACTGTTGTTGTAGGAAAAATCTGCAAGCGTCAAAAACTCATCCCAAGAACCCCCAAAATCAATGACACAGGCACGTAACATGTCCACCAGTCTCTGAATAGCATGCTCGGACTGTCTGTCCGTCTGAGGATGAAATGTTGTGCTCAACTCTACCTGTGTACCCAACTCTCGCTGAAATGTCCTCCAGAACTAAGTACCCTTATCTGAGATAACAGACACTGAAACCCCATGCAATCGGACAATCTCCCAGATAAATATCCCTGCCAGCCGTTCCGAAGAATAAGTAGTACATACTGGAATGAAGTGCGCGGACTTGGTCAGCCTGTCCACAATCACCCAAATCAAATCAAACTTCTTCAAAGTCCGAGGGAGACCAATCACAAAATCCATAGTAATCCTCTCCCACTTCCACTCAGGAATAATTATCCGTTGAAGTAAACTACCCAGCCTCTGATGCTCGTACTTTACATGCTGACAGTTGAGACACCGATCCACAAACCCTACTATATCCTTTTTTCATCCTTCTCCACCAGTAGTGCTGCCTCATATCCTGATACATCTTTGCGGCTCCCGGGTTGATGGAATACCGTGAGCTATGGGCCTCATCTAATATCAAATCCTGAAGTCCATCCACATTGGGCACGCAAATCCGGCATACATCCTTAACACGCCATCATCATTAATAGTCACATCCCTAGCATCATCATGCTGGACCCTGTCCTTAAGGACAAGCAAATATGGATCATCATACTGGCGCTTCTGATGCGATCATATAAGGAAGACCGAGAAACCACACAAGCCAACACCCGGCTGGGCTCCGAAATATCTAGTCTCACCAACCGATTGGCCAAAGCCTGAATATCAACTGCCAAGGGCCTCTCCCCAACTGGAATGTACGCCAAGCTCCCCATACTAACTGCCTTTCAGCTCAAAGCATCGGCCACTACATTGTCCTTCCCTAGGTGATACAGAATGGTAATATTATAGTCCTTAAGAAACTCTAGCCATCTCCACTGCCTCAAATTAAGGTCCTTCTGCTTGAACAAATGCTGAAGACTACGATGACGGGTGAATACCTCACAAGATACACCGTACAAGTAATGCCTCCAAATCTTTAAAGCATGAACTATAGCAGCCAACTCCAAATCATGTACAGGGTAGTTCTTCTCATGGGGCTTCAACTGACGAGAAGCATAAGCAATAACTCTACCCTCCTGCATCAATACACATTCGATCCCAACTCTCAGTGCATCACAATATACTGTATAAGAACCTGCGGCTGAGGGAATAACCAATACTGGAGCCGTGGTTAAAGCTGTCTTAAGCTTCTGAAAGCTGTCCTCGCACTCATCCGACCACACAAATGGAGCACCCTTCTGAGTCAACTTGGTCAAGGGCGATGCAATAGAGAAAAAATCCCTGAACAAATTAGCGATAGTAACCCGCCAACCCAAAGAAACTGCGAATCTCTGTGGCTGAGGTCAGTCTAGGCCAACTCTGCACTGCCTCTATCTTCTTCGGGTTAACCTGAATACCCTTGCTAGACACCACATGTCCTAAGAAATCCATTTACCCAAGCCAAAACTCACACTTGGAGGACTTTGCATAAAGCTTCTCCTCCCTCAATCTCTGTAATACCACTCGCAAATGCTGCGTGTGCTCCTCCTGGCTATGTGAGTACAACAGAATATCATCAATTAAAATGATAACAAATGAATCCAGATATGGCCGAAATACACTGTTCATCGGATGCATGAATGCTGCTGGGGCATTAGTCAGCCCAAAGGACATAACAAGAAACTCATAATGCCCATATCTAGTCCTGAAAGCAGTCTTCATAATATCCAAATCTCTGATCTTCAACTGGTCATAGCCTGAACGAAGATCGATCTTGGAGAATACCCTCGCCCCCTGAAGCTGGTCAAACAAATCATCAATGTGAGGCAGAGGATACATGTTCTTCACTGTTACTTCGTTTAATTGCCTGTAGTCAACTTACATTCTCATTATTCCATTTTTCTTTTTCACAAATAGAATCGGTGCACCCCACGGTGACAAACTAGGCTGAATGAAACCCTTATCTAGGAGTTCTTGAAGCTGATCCTTTAGTTCTTTCAACTCCGCTAGTGCCATAGGATATTGAAGGATAGAAATGGGCTGAGTGCCCGGCACCAGGTCAATACCAAAATCAATGTCCCTGTCCGGTAGCATACCCGACAGGTCTGTAGGAAATACATCAGGAAACTCCCTCACAATTGGGACCGAATCGATGCTAGGAGTCTCAGCTCCAACATCCCTCACAAAAGCCAAATATGATAAACAACCATTCCCAACCATACGGTGGGCCTTTAGGAAGAAAATCACCCTGCTAGGCACATAGTCAGTCACACCATGCCACTCGATCCTCGGAACACCCGGTATAGCCAGAGTGACTGCCTTAGCATGACAGTCTAGAATAGCGTGACATGGAGATAACCAGTTTATGCCCAAAATAACATCAAAATCTGCCATGCTCAATAGCAATAGATCAAATCGGGTCTCCACACCCCCAATAGTTACCAAACAGGATCGATATACATGGTCTACAATAATAGTATCACCCACTGGGGTGGATACATGGACAGGTAAGGCAAGACACCCACGGGTCGTGCCCAAATGATGAGCAAAATATGAAGACATATAAGAATAGGTGGAACCAGGATCAAATAAGACTGAGGCATCCCTATGGCAGACCGAAATAATACCTGTAATAATGACATCTGAAGCAATGGCATCTGTCCTGCCCTGAAGAGCATAAAAGAGAGCCTGACCACCGTCTGATCGGCCTCCCCCTGGCTGCCTGACCCTCACCCCTGGCTGGCAGGGCGGGTGTTGAAGAAACTGGACCAGAAGATAAGGGCTGACCCCTCTGCTGAGATGAGCTAAAGGCTCAACGAGGAAACTGCCTCCACATATGCCCAAGCTTTCCCCACTCATAACAACTCTCGGGTGCTGGAGAATGGGTCTGAAGGGAACCTCGCATGCCAGAGTGACTAGCTGACGCACTTGGCCTGGAAAAACCCTTAACAGATGGAGCTCGAGACGAACCTTGTGCTGGGAGAGCACTAAGAGATGGCTGACTCTGCTGATAACCCTGATGACCACGACTGAAGATGACCCACGATACTCGGAATGGGCCATCTGAGGAGGCCTGAAAGAACAACCTCTACCCTGCTGGAACTGGCACCTCGAAGGAGCACCACTGAAAGTGCCAAAGCCTCGCGGCCTCTTGGCATCCCTCTCCTCCCGATCCTGGCGGCGAAATGACTCAATATCTCGATCTATATCTACCACCTCCTCAAAGGAAATGGCCAACACTCTCTCTCTAGTCATAAGAATATGAAAATGGTAGTTAAGGCCATCCACAAATTTCCTGATCCGCTAACGCTCAAATAGAACCAGCCAAACTACATGACGAGCCAATTCTGAGAACCTCATCTCATACTGAGACACAGTCATGTCTCCCTATCATAGCCACTAGAACTGCCTACGCAGCTCCTCCATACAGGACGCGGCACATACTTCTCTAAAAAGAGAACGGAAAACTTCTGCCAAGATAAAGGTGCTGCACCAACCGGCCTACGCTGCTCATACGCCTCCCACCAAGTGAAGCTTGTGCTATTAAACTGAAAAGTAGTAAAGGCCACACCGCTGGACTCAAGAATCCCCGTTGTGTGGAGCATCCGCTGATATCTGTCAAGAATACCCTGCGCATCCTCGCCCTCGGCTCCACTGAATGTCGGAGGCTAGAGCCTCCTAAACCTCTTGAGGCGACGCTGCTCGTCCTCGGGCATAACCAGAATCCTGAACTCCTGCACTGGAGCAACTGGCTGAGCTGGATGTGCCTATGGAGTTTGTAATCCCTGCACTACCTGCTTAGGTGTGCGAGCAGCGGGGGTCTGATTGCCTCCCCCAACCTGTGAAGTAGCTGCTGCGGCTATGGTGGCTGAAACTACCTGAGTCAGGCCCGTACATACTGTCAATATCTGGGCCAATGTCTCCTGGAGACCCGGAATCACAATGGGCACAGCTGGTACCTGAACTGGTGCTGCTGGAGCCTGGTCCTTAGCCGGGGCAACTAAAGGATCCACAGGTGCTGCCCCTGCCGATGTGCCCCTGCCACGACCGCGACCGCATCCACAGCCCCTGGTAACCTCAGTAGGTGGTACTAGTGGTCGTCCATCACGTCCGATAGCTCGTGTCCTCACCATCTGTGAGAGAATAGAATAAAGAGAAGTTTTAGTAATCGGATCAACAAGTTCGCATGACAGAATTCCAAGAATGTGAAGTTTTTCCTAAATGGTTCTGCAACATCCCGAGGATAAGTACAGACGTCTCTATACCGATCCGCGGGACTCTACTAAACCAGCTCATAACTCGCGAGACCTAGTTACTTAAGCTCTGATACCAACTTGTCACGACCCAATTCCCAAACCCAATCGTGATGGCGCCTCTCGTGAAGACAAGGCCAGCCAACAGAACATCAACACCTCTTTAGCAGTTACTTAGCATCGATAAGCCTAAAACATTAATAAAATTATCATAAACATGGAAGAAATGATAAAACAGGGGAAACCATCCTGAAATAGCCCGAAATTGGGGTGTCACAAGTCATGAGCTACTACAGAGTTTAAATTAAGACTACAAATGTAAGTCCAATACAGTTGTCCGAAGGAAAAATCCAAAGATATGAAATAGGAGAGATAAGGGCTGCGGACGTCAACAACTACCTCGTCACTCCGACTAGCCCCTTGATCTGCGAAGAATCAGTGCTTAGGGGTAGAATCCACAATGCCTGTATCTGCACACATGGGGAAGGGATTAATGTTATTACTCCGACCCAGTGAGTAACAACAATAAATAATATCTGAAAGTAAGAAAACACATAACAACACAAGCCAGTTCTATATCAGGCAGTAAAAGCAGTAAATCCGTAGAGCAGAACAGTATAAAAGTGAAATTCCCCTTTTTTAAAAAGTAAGACCAGTAAATCAAGTAAGATATCAAATAGATAGTCAATAGGAATTTGCCCCTCGGTCCCAGTATCAATCGCTCAGAAATAGTATCAGCCCCTCGGGCTTAGTATCACATCACTCAGGTCAGTATCAGCCCCTCGGGCTCAGTAACACATCACTCGGATCCGTATCAGCCCCTCGGGCTCAGTATCACATCACAAGGGTACCCACACTCACTGGGGGTGTACAGACTCCGGGAGGAGCCCCTTACGGCCCAAGCGCAATATCAAGCCATCTCGTGGCATATAAATAAAGGCCTAAAAGCCTGCTCACATCGCACTCGAGGTCTAAAAGCCTCCTCACATATCACTCAAGGCCTTAAAGCCTCCTCACATATCACTCGAGGCCTGAAAGCCTCACTCAGTCCAGAAAAATATGTTAAGCCCCTCGAGCATCAATAAAGTAATAGTTCTCAGCCAATATCAGTGAAATATCATTTATAGTCTTACAATTCATTTAAAATGGCTGAGTTTGCAAAACAGCATAATCATTAGGACTGAGTTCAAATAACGTATCAAAATAGTAAGGAAATAGTGATATCAAATCCCCGTAGGGTTCAAATAATTGGTTGTAAGCCCAGAACATGGCAATAAGCCCAAATCATGATGATAAACAAATCAACTTAGTCACATACACGGTAAAATATCAAACGGGACGGACCAAGTCAAAATCCCCAATCGTAAACAACCCCGCGCTTGCCATTAAGCGTGTATTTCACCTCAATACAACACTACGTTGTGCAAATCCAGGGTTTTAAACCCTCAGGATAATCATTACTCACCTCTAGCCAACCAAAAGTCTAGCTCGCTATGCCTTTTCCTCTCGAATCAACCTCCTCATGTGTCGAATCTGATCAAAATCACAAGGAATACATTACAATAGGCCAAAGGAACATAACCCAATCGAAAAGACTCAAAAAATATCAAAAATCACAAAATTGGCAAAACCCGAGCCCCGAGCCACCCGGGCCCACTTCTCGAAAAATCAAAAAATTCGCATCACCTGATTCCTTATCCCGCCATGAGTCTATACATATCAAATTTACCAAAATCCGAGCTCAAATGCTCCCTCAAGCCCCAAATTTTCTTTCTCTGAAGTCCAAGCCCTAACCTCCATTTTTGACCTCTAATTCCTTGATTCTTTACCCTTAATTCATGTAATAACACATTAGATTTATGTTTTAGGCTCAGAATTCCTTACCTTAATGAATTCCCTTGATTCCCTCTCCAAAATCGCACAATAACCTCCAAGTTCGAAGTGAAAATGTTGAGTTCTTTCAAAAATTCGCGAAGATTGAATTAATACCTCTGACCAGGCCTTTTTTGCTTCTGCGATAAAATTTTCAGTTCTGCAACTCTGCTTCTGTGGAGTTTCTTCTGCTTATGCCATTTCTCCAATTTTGCCAAGGACCGCTTCTACGGTCCACTACTCGCACAAGAGAGACCGCTTCTGCGCTCTATACACCCGCTTCTGCGAAACTTCCCAAACTCCACTTGTTTCACTTCTACGACTGCCCCGTCACTTCTGCGGAATCGCTTCTGTTGTCCATTTCCACATAAGCGAAAACACAAGATATCATAACCCTTCAGCAGTCTCCAAACTCCAAATTTCATCCCATTAGCCATCCGAAATCACCCCGAGGCCCCCAGGACCTCAACCAAAAGTACCAACACATCGTAAAACATTATTCAAACTTGCTCCAATCATCAAAACACCTCAACTAACACCAAAATCATCAAATTACATCGAATTCAATCCTAAGTTCTTCAAAAACTCTCGAAATATGCATTCGATAAAAAACCCAACCAAATCACCTCTGAATAACCTGAAATTTTGCACACACATCCAAAATCACCTAACGAAGCTACTGCAACTCTCGAAATTCCATTCCGACCCTCGGATCAAAATCTCACCTATCAACCGAAATTCACCAAAATACTAACTTCGCTAATTCAAGTCTAATTCTACACCGGACCTCCAAAATATGTTTCGATCACGCTGCTAAGTCACAAATAATCCCCCGAAACTAACCAAACCACCGAAAATCACGTTTGAGCCCTCTAATTCAATAGTTGGCATCCGGTTGACTTTTCCAAAACAAACCTTCCTTAAGGAGACTAAGTGTCTCATTTCCATCCAGGATCAGTCCCAATCAACTCATTCACCCAAGACTCGTATAATAACACATAAGGAAGCAGAAAATGGGGGAAATGGGGCGGTAACTAACGTGAAGACGGGCCGGGTCATCACAATAGGAAGTTTTGTTCTCAACTTTCTTCCAATTCTGATCCGTACAAGCTTAATATGATATTTGTGATATTTGTTTGGATTCCGACAATGATTTAACTGACAAAAGCATGGAAATGCTAATAAAAAGAATAAAAGAGAAAACGTTTTTCTTGGTAGAGAAGGATGCTGAAAAACATTTTACTTTTAATTCTTGGTGGAAGTTCCATTTAATATCTAATAAAGTCATCAACCCCTTCTACAAAAACCTCCCGCAATCTAAAATTCCAATACATAAACCAAAATTTTAATTCACATCCTAAAGGTTCAACTCATATGCAAAAAAGGTCAAGTGATATCCTAAAATTTCAATTCATAAACTAAAAGTCCAATTCATATCCTAAAGGTTCAAGTCGTATCCTAAAATTCCAATTCATATCCTAAAGTTTTGTGTCATATCCTAAAATTCCAATTCATATCCTAAAGTTTCAAGTCATATCCTAAAGGTTCAAGTCATATCCTAAAATTTCAATTCATATCCTAAAATTACAATTCATAAACTAAAATTCCAATTCATATCCTAAAGGTTCAACTCATATCCACAAAAGTTCAAGTGATGTCCTAAAATTTCAATTGATAAACTAAAAGTCCAATTCATATCCTAAAGGTTCAAGTCATATCCTAAAATTCTAATTCATATCCTAAAGGTTCAAGTCATATCCTAAAATTTTAATTCATATCCTAAAGTTTCAAGTCATATCCTAAAGGTTCAACTCATATCCACAAAAGTTCTAGTGATGTCCTAAAATTTCAATTCATAAACTAAAAGTCCAATTCATATCCTAAAGGTTCAAGTCATATCCTAAAAGTCCAATTCATATACTAAAGGTTCAAGTCATATCCTAAAATTCCAAGTCATATCCTAAAATTTTAATTCATACACTAAAATTTCAATTCATATCCTAAAATTTCAATTCATAAACTAAAATTCCAATTCATATCCTAGAATTTCAATTCATAAACTAAAATGCCAATTCATATCCTAAAGGTTCAAGTCATATCCTAAAATTTCAATTCATATCCTAAAATTTCAAGTCATATCCAAAATTCCAATTCTAAACTAAAATTCCAATTCATATCCTAAAGGTTCAAGTCATATCCTAAAATTTCAATTCATATCATAAAATTTCAATTTATAATCCAAAATTTCAATTCATAAACTAAAATTCAAATTCATATCCTAAAGGTTCAAGTCATATCCTAAAATTTCAATTCATATCCTAAAATTTCAAGTCATATCCTAAATTTTCAATTTATAACTAAACTATCAAGACAATACAAAGATTCAAGGATATAATTCAAACCTAAAAGTTAGGATTATATTCGAAAAATTTAAGTCATACCCTAAAAGTTCGATTCACAAGAACAAATCATAAACCCTAAAAGTTTAGGGTTTCTTCTCTTCAAACCATTGCTTCCCTAAATTAGTAGGTAAAACGAAATATTTTAGCTACTAACAATTATCATAGATTTAATTTAGCTAAGAACAATTAATTTTTACAAATAAAACTAGAAGTAATTAAACAAAATCAGTGTATTTCGAAAAAAACAAAGAAAAGAGAGAGAAACCTACCTGGGCAGTGGAGGACACTGGCGATGGAGCTGCTGTCGCCGGCGGGCGTCGGTGGAGCTGCTGTCGCCGGCGGGCGTCGGTGGAGCTGCTGCCGCCGGCGGGCGTCAGTGGCGCCGCTGTTGGAGGGAGACAGAAGTGGAGGGGGATTTGAGTGTGAGAAAGAGAAGAGAGGGCTTGGGGAAATGTTTTGAAGAAAATAAGAGAATGGGAGGGGAAACCCGTTTTTTAGACACTGTTTTTAAAAAAAGCGACCAACTTTTGTCGCTAATTGTCACGACCCGAATTTTCCACCCTCGGGAGTCGTGATAGAGACTACTAATAGGAGCTAGGCAATCCAACTTAATTTACTTCTTTTAGCAAATATCCATCATTTAATAACAACAATGTATAATATGATAAAGCGGAAGTCTCAAAATATAATTAACTGGAACAAATGTAGAAGTTTAACAAAATTCTCTACCCAAGAACTGGAGTCACAAACTCACGAATGTCTAGAGAATGATAAATACAATGTCTGAATAAAAATAAAATTATGTTTGTTCCGGTACAAAGGATAACAAACTAAAGTAAGGGCAGAAGAGACGCCGTGCCATGTGGACGCCAGCTAGGCTGCCTCGGGATCTCTGGACTGAAGTCAGCTCCCAAAACTCCTACTGTTGTCCAAAAGCTGTTCTGGCTCCGTGATCTGTGCAAAAAGATGCACAGAGTGTAGCATCATCAAAACCGACCCTATGTGCTGGTAAGTGCCTGGCCTAACCCCGGCGAAGTAGTGATGAGGCTAGACAGGACTACCAAAACCAACCTATGCAGTTCAATATATATATATATATATATATATATATATATATATCTCACTGATTTGATTGTTTTGGTGAGAACGAGGGTAAAAGCACGAAGGATGATGCCGTACAAATTGTTGAATTTTTACTCTCGTTGATATTGCAGTTGTACATTTTCACTTTTTATTTGTTGGTTTTTGTTATCCAGATTGTTGCATCCCCTGTAGCATGCTCCCTTCCCTCTTGACTTGTTAAATTTCTATATTCTCTTCTATTGCATATATATGCTATATATATTGCATATATATTGCATTCTATTGCATATATATTGCATATATATGCAATAGAAGAGAATATAGAAATTTCACAAGTGATGTCGAAACCCGCTAAATCACGTCCGCATGACCTCAGATTTTTCACACATCACAAATGACACTACAAACCTACTCCAATTTTTGTAATTCTATTCCGACCCCAATATCAAATTTTCCCCTGACGACAAAAATTGCCAAATTTCATACTTTTGTCAAATCTAGCCTAATTCCACTACGGAACTCCAAATCACAATCCGGATGCATACCTAAGTCTGAAATCACCTTATGGAGCTAATAGAACCATCATAAATCCAATTCGTGGTCAAATACTAAAACGTTAAACTTGGTCAAACCTTTCTAATTTAAAGCTTTAAGCTGAGAATCATTCTTCTAAATCTATTCCGATTAACCTGTAAACCAAAACAGACAATTTACGTAAGTTATAATACATCATACAGGGCAAATCATGCCCTTAAACAACCAAGCAAAGTGTAATTGCTCAAACGATCGGTCGGGTCATTACAATTTGATTTTACATATAGCAAGTTAAATCGTGCTTTTGCGTCATTCTGGAAAGTGGAACAGTAAGAGTAACTATGTCGATTATTCGATTTATGGGTTATTGATAAAGGAGTATGCGTGGTATAATGATTTGGTTGCTTCAATTTTGAATCAACTTGACATGGATTTGAGCTCAAAGTGCATTAAAATTGAATACAAAGTATAAGAAAAATGCACGCCAATGGAAATACACAAGGACATGGGTTACAGGGTGTATGTAGAGTTGAAAAAAGTGAATTAAGAATTCAGAATATATCCTTTGTGCATAAAAATAATTGACAAAGAAGTTATAGCTGGATGTAGTTTAATTCAAGGCGACCTTGTGCAAATTGATGAAGCAAATCAAAGGTGTAATTTTGATACAGATGATACACTTGCTCTTGATGTTGTCAATTCAAGCGAACCAATTGGGGTGTTCGAATTGGGCATGGATTTGATAATTTAAAGAACTAATCAAAGAGAGGTTATGGTTGGACAAGTATATAAGGATAAGACTATATTGAAAGAGGTGATAGAGCATTATTCAATATTTGAAAGGTTTCAATTCCAGGCTGATAGGTCTAATGCTATCAGTTTTGAGTGTTCTTAATAACAATTTGTTGAACACCATATTATGTATTTAGAATTTTTTGTATATTGTATTCATGGTAGAATTTAGACAAGAGGGGTTGCTCTGATGGTAAATAACCTCCACTTCCAACCAATAGGCTATGAGTTCGAGTCTCCCCAAGAGCAAGGTGGGAAGTTCTTGGAGGGAAGGATGTCGAGGGTCTATTTGGAAACAACCTCTCTACCCTAGAGTAGGGGTAAAGTCTGCGTACACACTACCCTCCCCAGACCCCACTAAGTGGGATTATACTGGGTTGTTGTTGTATTCATGGTAAAATTTTTAAATTGTGCTAAGATGTATTTAGATGTATTTGGATATTTTTACATTACTTTTACTGTTGTAATTATGAATATCTTATGTATTTCAAATACATGTATTTATATGTATTTTACTTATAAATATTTATTACAGTGACTTTCAATGTTCGATTTTAGATGTATTAGACGTATTTAAATGTATATATAATTAAAGTCTTATTCAGATGTATATGTGTGTACTTTATAATAATGCATATGTATTTGTAACAATGTATTCAATTGTATATGAGTGCATTTTTTATGCATTTATACTTATCATATTTATAATGATAAATTATTTGCAGCTATACATTATTATGTATGTTAGAGGATTGTGAATGTATATTTAAATCTTCTAGCATTAACAATTCACAAATGTTCAAAGTTAGAGAGATTAATGATAAGCATACATGTCCGTTGAAGGATAAGGTGTACGAGCAATGTCAAGCAAGTAGTAATCTTATCGGTGGTATGATTAGGTCCAAACTTACTAATCATAAGAGGAAATGCATATCAAAGGATATAAGTGATGATGTGAAATCTAGTTTTGGTGTTGATTCTAGTTATAGTGTTGATTCTAGTTATATGTTAGCTTGGCAACCTCAAGAAAAGGTAATGAATTTCTTAAGAGGTGAATCGACTGATTCATACAATAAATTACCAAGGTACCTATACACAATAGATATGATATATATCGGTTCGCATATTAGAATGGTAAAATCTCCATAAAATGAGTTCATGTATGTGTATATATATCTTTGAATTACTTTATAAAAGGGTTCGATCATTTTAGACCCATTGTGGTTGTGGATGACAGCCACCTAAAATCGACATATACCCGAACATTTCTCGGCCAACACGTTGGATGGTGCAGGCGTGTATGGGGATTATAATAAAACTTGTTAATTCTACTGCCTATTCAATTTTGAAATACATTTTTAATATGTATGCAATTGTATTTACAGGTCATATACTGCCACTAGCATATGGTGTTATTGATTCAGAGAACGATGTTGCTTGGTCGTGGTTCTTTGAGCAATTCAAGTAAGCATATGCTAAGAGGGAAAAGATTTCATTTATTTCAGATAGGAATGAGAGCATCATCAAACCTTTATCGAGAGTGTATCCAACGGTACTAAATTTTGCTTATATATGGCATCTATAGTGCAACATATATAAGAAATTCAAAAAGAGTCAATCAAAGTTGAGTGAGATATACTTCTCAATGGAAAAAAGCATACATACAGCATGAATTTGATTGTCTAACGGATAAGGTGGAGAATGTAGACATTAGGGTGACAGAATACTTGGAATTAGCTGGATACAAAAGGTGGGCTAGGTTATATGTACATGTTAATGGGGGATGGACCATGACATCAAATAGAGCTGATTCAATCAATGCTACACTTGTTTCAACAAGACAATTGCCAATATAAGACTTCCTAGAAGATGTTAAGAAGATGTTTAGACGTTGGAATTGCAGCAATCGACATGAAGCTTCACACACGTACAGAATGCTAGGAAAAAATACCAGAAAATGCTTTCTTTGAACGAGGCAATGTCTACACGTATGACTATAAGTGTTTATTTTTTTAAGTCATTGTATCATGTATTTAGCCTTGGTACAAGATGTATTTATTTCTGACCCTAAGGATACATTCAAATACTGACTGCTCATTGTATTATAGCAGTTGTGCATGTTTACTATTTTATGAAATATTTAAAAAACTGATCATTATATGTATACATTACTTATTTATACATTTGAATTTCATTGGTTGAATTCAATAGCTTTGCTTCTAATCAGATGCATTTCCTAAGCAGATAGACTATCTGTTACTGTATATCACTATATTCATTAGATAAATGTCATCAACTTTAATATTTTTCCAGCATAAATATAGACTGTATTACACAATATTAGATATATTCCATTGTATATCACTATATGTCTTTGTATTTTATATATACATATTTTTTTGAATTCAATATATGTGATAATTCAGTATATTTTATTTGTTTTTATTATTATATATATATTGAATTGTTTAATATGTCTATTATTTGAGAGATATATGAATTTTTAAAAAACTTCAAAACTTATAGGTCTATGTTTAAATGTAGGTTGTACCGTTGACTGACTACTTGCATATGATGAATGATGAGGGAAGGCATTACACCATTTGCCTCTTAGAGAGAAAGAGCTGTTGCTGGTGGTTCCATGTTGATGAATTACCATGCCTACATGCTTGGGCTATCTTGAAGAGCAAGTTTCTAGTGCCAGAAGATTATTGTTTGGAGTATTACAAATCAAAGTCTGTTGTAATGACAGACGAGGTGCCCGTGTATCCGGTGCATGATACAAATGAATAAAATGTACCAACACATATATCAGAGGAAAATGTCTTACCACCTAAATATAAAAGACCTCCTAGAAGGCCAAAGAAAAAGCGCGAAAAGTCATTCATTGAATTGTTGCAGAAGAAAAATCAACATTGGTGTAGCACATGTGGGCAGGGAAGACATAATAAGCGTACATATAGAAATGCTCCACGTAGAACTTAGTTCATGTTCTGACTTGTATTACTGAAATAATGATATAGATTCCAGTGACATTTTTGAATAATACGTATTGATTTATTGGTGTATTGGATTTTTGCGTGATGATTTCTTTTTAGAACAGCTACAATAAATAAAATTTAGTAAACTGCTTAATACATACTGCATTTATATGTTGAATAAATATATCTACACACATCTTCGGTTATACAATCTGCTGAATACATGTGAATATAAAATGCAATACAGATACAATACAATCAGAGTACATTTGAATATAAAATGCAGTATGCATACAGTACAATCTCATGAATTTATCTCAAAACATAATAAATATACAATCTGCTAAATAATCTGAATACATATATCAATATGAATACAATATTCTAAATATATTTGAATATTGTATGCAAATACAAAACGTATAACAATCTCCTTAATATATTAATTTCCTGAATATATTTAAATGCATGTGAATATAAACTACATTACACATACAGTACAATCTCTTGAATATATACCAATATTTGATGCATATTAAACTTGCTACATATATCGATATACATATGAATACAATCTGCTAAAGGATTAATTTTCGAATACTGATGAATGCATATTGTATATATACAATCTGCTGAATAGTAACAGCTGCACAAAATATTGAAATAACATGAATATTTGAAATTACAAATTGCTGAATAAACGCCGTGGGTACAGTGAGAAAACAAAACACCATCTTTACCCAAAAAAATATTCAACAAATTGTATTCACATAAAACTATCTTCCAATACTATATTCACCGAAAAGAATTCTAAAATTATCTTCAGCGAAAAATATTGTAAAACTATCTTCACATAAGTGTCCGAATCTGTGAATTGCTTAACAATCTTTGAGGGTGCTTCATTCTCGCCAATAACATCAGTGTTTATCTTCCGCAAAGCATATTCCCAAAGGAAGACACCATATCTTTGACGTAATAAATTGGCATCAAATATTATTTGTGGAACCAAACCAAAAGTACTCAGATACGCTGCGTATGCCGCCACATGCAACCCGCATTCCCTGAAAATATGGATTGACACTATTGAAAACAATTCATATTATT
Organism: Nicotiana glauca; assembly: GCA_026770625.1. NCBI lineage: Eukaryota > Viridiplantae > Streptophyta > Magnoliopsida > Solanales > Solanaceae > Nicotiana > Nicotiana glauca. The sequence goes on from MDKF010145686.1 coordinate 16,291, forward strand.
AGTTATATAAATGATACAAGCAAGAGGGTTGGTTACAACATGCTCCTAGAATTTGTTTTGAGTAGATTCGAAATGAAAAGAACATCAAAGGGGTCAGTTAGTGCCTTGTCATTGTATGCTGAGTCACGAGACCAATATATGCCTTGCTTACTCTATAAAAATCACTGATCAATAGATACAGTGGTACAAGATTACCAAGCTTATCTATCTCAGAATCCACACAGGCATCATGACTTGCTAATATGTACGAGTCATACACTTTGATATATCTCTCCTTGAATGAGACAACTGCCAATATCCAATGAAGTTTGCTTTTCAAGTTGACAGGTATCAAGACATTGTCAACAATATGACACGGTACATTAGCTACCAATCTGTAGCCCCTTATGTACTTATTACCACATCCTCTTCTTTGGCTATACTTGCATTACTATTTGTATCAACATACCTGTCAAAAATTTCAGCAATTGTTATCTTGAATATACAATCAACTGTTGTATACTTGAAGGTTGTGGTTTGGTTGTACTTGCCCTTCTTTATCAGGAAGTAAAATATAATATCAATATGCTATATATAAAATTTAATACATAGCATCAGTTTATTGAATGAAATAAATGAAAACAACCTCCTCAAAAGTAGCATCGGACACCCTTTCTCTAGTCCTGAGAATTTGAAGCTGATATGTGAGGCCATCAACAAACCTCCTGATCCTCTCGCTATCCGTAAGAACCAACCAAACAGCATGATAAGCTAACTCAAAGAACCTCATCTCATACAGCGTCACAGTCATATCATCCTGATGCAACTGCTTGAACTTCTTGCACAGCTCTTCCGTACGAGAATCTGGCACATACTTCTCCAAAAAGATAGCGGAGAACTGCTACCAAGTAAGGGGCATTGCACCAGCAAGCCTATGCCTCTCATAAGCCTCCCACCAAGTGAAGGCAACTTTAGAAAAGTCAAAAGTAGTAAATCTGACCCCACTGGTCTCTAGAATACCCGTTGTACGAAGAATCCTCTGACACTTATCCAAGAAAACCTGGCATCCTCGCCCCCTACACCACTGAAAGTCGGAGGCTGAAGTATACCAAACCTCTCCAATCGACGTTGCTCATCCTCAGGCATAACTGGTACTACAAAATCTTGACCAGGTGCAACCGGCTGGGCTAGTAGTGCCTCCAGTGTCTGTAATCCCTGAACAACCTACTCGAGTGTGCGGGCGACGGGAGTCTGAGTGCCTCTCCCGGCCTGAGAAGTGGATGCTGTAGTAGAAACTGCGTCCGTGTCACGACCCAATTCCCAACCCCAATCGTGATGGCGCCTCTCGTGAAGACAAAGTCAGCCAGAAAAATGCGAATACCTCTTTTAGGAATTTTTAAGGTTTTAGAAAATTCGAAACAAGTGTAAACAGTTATAAAATGCTGAAATAACAATGCCAACATACGATACCAACCCAACACAGCCCAGATCGAGGTGTCACAAGTCATGAGCTACTACAGAGTTTAAAATAAGTCTACAAAATGCAAAGTCTAATACAATGGTCTGAAGGAAACTCAATGATATGAAATTGGAGAGATAAGGGCTGCGGATGTCAACAGCTACTTCGTCGCTCCGACTAGCCTCCTGATCTGGGAAGAATCAGTGCTCAGGGGTAGACTCCGCAATGCCTGTATCTGCACACATAGTGCAGGGAGTAATGTGACTAATCTGACCCAGTGAGTAATAATAATAAATACTAACCGAAGATAAGAAACCACATAACTGCACAAAACAATTCTATATCAGGAAGTAAAAGCAGTAAAACAGTATAACAGTACATGATAAAATGAAATCCCCCTTTTAAATAAATCTGGTAAATCAGGCAAAACAACAAGTAAATATTGAGTAGAAATCTGCCCCTCGGGCCCAGTATCAATCGCTCAGAACAGTATCAGCCCCTCGGGCTCAGTATCACATCACTCAGAACAGTATCAGCCCCTCGGGCTCACTATCGCATCACATGGGTAGTCGTGCTCACTGGGGGTGTACAAACTTCAGGAGGGTCCCCTTACGGCCCAAACACAATATCAAGCTATCTCGTGGCATATAAAACAAGGCCTGAAAGCCTTCTCACATCACACTCGAGGCCTGAAAGCCTCCTCACATATCACCCGAGGCCTGAAAGCCTTCTCACATCACGCTCAAGGCCTGAAAGCCTAACTCAGTCCAGAAAATATCATAAGCCCCTCGGGCATCAATAAAATAATAGTTCTCAGCCCAAATAATAGTGAAATATCAGTAAAGTCTCAAAAACTTAATTAAAAATGGTTGAGTTTGCAAAATAGTATAATCATTAGGACTGAGTTCAAACAACGTGTAAAAATAGTGAGGAAATAGTGATAACAATCCCCGAAAGGTTCAAATAATCGGCATTAAGCGCAAAATATGGCAATAAGCCCAAATCACGATGATAATCAAATCAACTTAGTCAAATACGCGATAAAATATCAAACGAGAAAGACCTAGTCACGATCCCCAGTAGTAAACAACCCCACGCTCGCCATTAAGCGCGTATTTCACCTCAGTATAGCACTGCGTTGTGCAAATCCAAGGTTTCAAACTCTCAGGATATCATTTACTATCATTACTCACCTCAAGCCGGCCAAAATCCTAGCTCGCTATGCCCTTGCCTTGCAAATCGACCTCCTCACGCGTCGAATCCCATCAAAATCACAATGAATACGTCACAATAGGGTAAGGGAACATAACCCAATCGAAAAGGCTCGAAAAAATATCAAAAATCACAAAATTTGCAAAACCCGAGCCTCGGGCCTAAATCTCAAAAAATTAGAAAATTAACACCACCGGATTCCTTATCTTGCCACGAGTCTATACATACCAAAATTGGAGTCCATTTGACCCCTCAAATTCCACTTTCAAATACCAAATTTCCAAGCCCTAACTTTACCCTCTTTTGATGAATTTCCACAAATTTCAATGTTAATTCTACCATTAAACCATGTATTGAGGCCAAAGAACTCACCTCCAATCACACATAGTCGAAATCCCCTTCAATTTCTGTCCAAGAGCTCTCAAGGTTGATCAAAAATGGTGGAAATGAAATTATGCTCGCGGAATAATATGAGCTTTAAAACCCTTCTCTGAACATTGATTTTCGCATCTGCGGTAACTTTGCCGCATTTGCGGCTACTGCTTCTGCGGTTATACCTCCGCTTCTGCAGATCTTCACTAAGCCAACAACCGCTTCTGCGGTCATGTATCCGCATTTGCGCAATCCGCTTTTGCGAATACTTGTCCGCTTCTGCGAAAACACCATGGTCTCACCTTTCGCTTCTGCGGCGCATTTACATATTTGCGGCATCGCAGACCCAAGCCCGCACCTGCGAAAACAGCCAACCTTCCAAGAACTCGTACCTGCGAACCTACATCTCGCATTTGCGGAACCGCATATGCAGCCCTTCTTCCGCAGATGCGGAAACACCAGATACGAGCAACATAAGAATTTTACCAAGTCTAAAAACCATCCCGATAGCCATCCGAAATCACCCCGAGGCCCCTGGGACCTCAACCAAAAGTTCCAACCCATCCTAGAACATCATTCAAACTTGCTCCAATCGTTAAAACACATCAAACAACACTAAAATCATCAATTCTCACTGAATTCAAGGCTAAGTTCTTCAAAAACTCTTGAAACACGCATTTGATCAAAAATCAAACCAATCACCTCCGAATGACTGAAATTTTGCACACACATCCCAACTCACATAACGAAGCTATAGCAACTGGCGAAATTCCATTCCGACCCTCGGATCAAAATCTAACCTATCAACCGGAATTCGCCAAAACACTAACTTCGCCAATTCAAGCCTAATTCTTCATCGGACCTCCAAAATCACTTCCGATCACACTCCTAAGTCACAAATCATCTAACGAAGCTAACCAAATCATAAAAACTCCGATCTAAGCTCACATACAAGTAAGTCAAACCTTTCAAATTCAAAGCTTCCAACTGAAACTGTTCTTTCAAATTCATTTCAAATCTTCCCGAAAACCAAAACCAACGATCTATATTAGTCATAATACCCAACACGAGGCATTTCATGCCTGAGAACTGGCGATCAAACTGCAAAAGTTCAAAACGACCGGTTGGGTCGTTACATCCTCCCTTACTTAAACACACGTTCGTCCTCAAACGTACCTAGAGCTGTTCTAAAAGCCAACCAATCGCTGAATAACCTTACCATGCGTATACCCGGGGGTGATCCCACGTCGCACTATCTCGCATAGGTACGATAACACATTTTTAACTAAAATCACACAATCTAGTCTAGCCCATAAATCATAGAACCACATTTCACTTTCCGGGATCATACACAAGTTCAAAACCTCACATCTCTATTCAGAATGAGGTCGAACCAGCCGTAATAACCCATACCTGTGACCTCAAGTGCAATTATATGATATACCACATAGCTCAAACACTCGAAACGATAACCTCTATCCACAGCAGCTACACACAACACCCGAGTACCGATAGAAAACCTCTTATCAACTAAGGTCTTATTCCATACTTCTATATACTACTAATGATATATGAAACATGCAATAAAGCATAACCATCTCTCAGGTCAGCCATTCATGAAGTCACTTCCCTTTTTGACTAATACCACAATAGATTTTCGAGTTAAGCCTCGATATTATCCTTCCAACAAGCTGAAATCAATTCCATTCGTATTCCTGAATAACCCCAACGATCACCTCGAATCCAACACACCTCTCTAGTGACATGACTTATCAATACAGGCCTAAGCCACAACTTGCATAATTCACGCACCGATAAGAAACGATCTAAATATACTCAAATCATGGAAATAACCCCAAACAAAAAAGCTGCACCTCAAACTCATCAGTACCATCATAACACAAGGCTGAGACCCCCTCTCACATCATCGAAATAGAACACATGAATCTACCCCAAAAGGTCATATCACCACATAGACTCACTACAAAGCATGATTCTATCCAAACACTGCTACACATGAAACACCTCAAGTCACTATGTTCAAAATTGATAGCCAGGCACAATTTGATGTCTGGAACCAAAGAAAATCATTACAACTACGGTGAAACAAATAACATACGTTATGCAACCCGATAGGACATAACCGATACGCCATTCACTAAGCAACGCTCAATTACTTTTCCCGCTCGAATTCCACTAAGAGACCCCAATTGAACCGCACCATAGGTGCCTATAACCGATAAATCATAACATCTCACAACATCAAAAAGGAAACTCACAAGTCTCCCAGATTACTAGCAAGCTCAATAACGATCGAATAAACCTACCCCTCAATAATACAATTCGGGGCCAACCAAGCCGACTCAAGCTAGAACACGCATCCACTTTGACCTGCCAATGAACTCATCATCAAGGAAGCCTGAAGCTGCTCCTTCCACTATAACAATTCCTACCAGAGCCATATGATACGATGCTCGGCACCAAATGCATACCAAAATCCCCAACCTCGCACAGTAACATGCCCGGCCCCAAGAAATACATCCGAATGTCCCTCAACTCCAAAACTGAATCAATGGTAGAAATCTCTGCACTAACATCCATCACGAAGGCCTAATTAAGAAAGCAATCCTTCCCAACCGCCTGCTGGTCTTTGAAATGTAAACCACTCAGCTAGAACATAATCCGACGCACCTTGCCACTCAATCCGTGGCGTTTCTGGCATAGCCCATGTCACAATAGTCCAAAATACCCCAACACTGAGACAACCAGTCTACACCCCAATATCATATCCAAAATCTAACTTACCAAGCAAAGAAAGATCCACTCGGGCCTCCAAATCCCCGGTAGTTGCTAAACAGTGCCGACACACACGATCTACAACCACATCATAGCATGTATATGAGAACTCCCGTCTCCACATCCACACGACACATGAATCATTATTTTTGATCCCAATTTTGCCGTACGAACAGGTGCACACCTTTAATACCCAATCGTTCCACGATAAATACTCTAAAATTCCCATGTGCCATATAAGCAACTTGAATATCAACAGTCGATCCAGCCTGAAAGTGCCGCAATACTACTGAAGTGCCATCAACGTAATCACATTGCTCTTTTTATGAAACCCATACTATTGTCAAATCACTTCCAAAAAACAATACATTTTCCTTAATCATCTGAGGCTACCCGCTGCCTAGGGTTTTATGGACTTCTTTTCAAAACTAAACTGAAACCTCGTACACGAAAATCTCGGTCATCCACAACATACCGCATATAGCACACCATCCAAGGATAACAGGAAAACTTTTATCTCCCTTCCGAGCCACAGACATCTATGCACTCAACTACTCAAGAACTTCTATTGATCCCATCTAGAAGAAAAATCATTACACATCCCATGTCTCTCATATTCGTAGAAAATGCACATCTCTAACCACAGTAGAAATCAACAAGAACTCTCCCAATTTCATTTGCATAAATTAAACTGCCAGGACTGAATCCTTCAAACTAGACCAAGCTAAGCAAGCCATCAAAACCCATGAGCATTGATGCAAAATACCTGTAAGAACCCATTACCTCGAACACATACAAAGAATTGATCATATCCTTACCATACCAATTCGGTCTATTATCAAACTATTCCATCTATCTAAATTTCCTTCTGATCCATTTTCAAACCTCTCAATCACAAGCTCACTACACAAGACCCAAGCACAAGACCACACTGTCTAGGACCCATAAGCCGCTAAATACTCTCTCAAATATCCCAGAAAACACCACATTCCAGGATACTTTACTCTGAAAAACTTCCTGCGAATCAGAATTCGTTACCTTTACCTTCCAGATACTGATAGATAGGATCCCATAATTAACATGAAATACCACAAGTATTGACCTTTTTTTTTTCCAATGAAAATACAGTCTCTAACCACATACACAACCTTGAGATGCTCGATTGTTTCCTGCAGAATGTTGAACACATTAGAACCATTCTAGAAAAGCATTCACTCTTATTCAGACTACAAATTACCGAACCCAATAAATAGAACCAGCCATGCCTCATTGGCACTTTGATGTTGCAAAATGAAATCCTCATCCTGATACAACCAAGCAACTTTCTACTCTATTCACCGAGTATTCTTAGCCATCAAAAACTTAAGACATCCTGTGATTCTCTCTCCCCATGAAGCATAATGTAGCATTCGACAAAAATTTCCTTTACTCTATCCATAGCTAATTTACTCGCATGCCCTAAACTGGAACCAACATAGTACCTAACCATGCAATCAAGTGCTCAAAGCAGACTCCCCCACTTGGCTCGAAGCCATAGATCAAGATACACTTAATATCTCATAACACTTTTACTCTATTGATGCAACAATACCATAGTGATATTAAACTTAAATCATTTATAAGTTTGTGAAACACAGATCATCCAGTACTGTGAATCTTCTGCAAATCTCACGTTCAACCCCACTATAGTCAAGCCCACTCTCTTAAGCAAATCCAAAATTTCATATTCAACACGTACCCTTCCATTACACATGAGATCTTCTAACACATACATAAGGATCACACCACTTCGGAACACTCCGCAGGGGATAACCCTCATGCTTCGCCTCAATATAACATTTTCGTAACCTTCTACCGTCATACACATTACACAGCCATTTAGTCCTCCTGAGTCTGAACTCATACTGCAACATGAAATTTACTCACTCCCATCTAGGAGACATGAAAAGATTCTTCACGGGCCCATAACTCAAAGCTACACATCCTATCACAATGGAATCATACACTTAGTAGTTCATTTGTCATCCAGCAGACCTTCCTCGTTACTTCCAAGTCATAAAGATACATTCTGCAGTACTAACATACTCATCACATGGCTATTCAACCATCACATACACTAATAGGGATACTACTGAACATATAAGTTCAAAACACTTGCTCGCAAAATCAGCACCTTGGTGCTCAAGCCATAGGCCAAGATCCGGCCTCAAGTCCTCCAGACTGGCCCAACATAAAACTCACAGAGATCACATCTCGCCCCTAGATCGGGGAATCACAACCCATCAAGGCACGTCTGATACTGAGCGCTCATGTGCGCATACAAACTCGTGGAATGAATTTCAAGAGTTTCCTTTCAAGCTGAATCAAGAACGCACGATAAGAATTCAAGAATGTGAAGTTTTCCTAAAGGTTCTGCAGCCTCTCGAGGATAAATACAGACGTATCCGTATAGATCTGCGAGACTCTACTAAACTCGCTCATAACTCGCGAGACCTAGTAACCTAGGCTCAAATACAAACTTTTTACGACCCAATTCCCAACCCCGATCGTGATGGCATCTCTCGTGAAGGCAAGGCTAGCCAGAATAACGCGAATACCTCTTTTAGCAATTTTTAAGATTTTAGCAAATCCGGAACAGGTGTAAATAGTTATAAAATGCGGAAATAAAAATACCAACATACGATACCAACCCCACACAACCCAAATCGGGGTGTCACAAGTCATGAGCTACTACAGAGTTTAAAATAAGTCTACAAAATGTAAATTTTGATACAATGGTCTGAAGGAAACTCAAAGATATGATATATGAGAGATAAGGGTTGCGAACGTCAATAGCTATCTCGTTGCTCCGACTAGCCTCATGAACTGGGAAGAATCAATACTCAGGGGTAGACTCCGCAATGCCTGTATCTGCACACATGGTGCAGGGAGTAATGTGAGTACTTCGACCCAGTGAGTAATAATAACAAATAATAACCAAAGATAAGAAATAACATAACTGCACAAAACAATTCTATATCAGGCAGTAAAAGCAGTAAAACAGTAGAATAGTACACGATAAAATGAAATCCCCGTTTTAAATAAATCTGGTAAATCAGGCAAAACAACAAGTAAATAGTGAGTAGAAATCTACCCCTCGGGCCCAGTATCAATCGCGCGGAACAGTATCAGCCCCTCGGGCTCAGTATCACATCACACAGAATAATATCAGCCACTCAGTCTCAGTATCACATCACATGGGTACCCGCCTTTACTGGAGTGTACAAACTCAGGGAGGGGCCCCTTACGGACCAAGTGCAATATCAAGACACCTCATGGCATATAAAACAAGGCCTGAAAGCCTTCTCACATCACACTCGAGGCCTGAAAGCCTCCTCACATATAACTCGAGGCCTGAAAGCCTCCTCACAATACACTCGAGGCTTGAAAGCCTTCTCACATCACGCTCAAGGCCTGAAAGCCTCACTTATTCTATAAATATCATAAGCCCCTCGGGCATCAATAAAAAAATAGTTCTCAGCCCAAACAACAGTGAAATATCAGTAAAGACTCAAAATTCAATTAAAAACGGTTGAGTTTGCAAAATAGTATAATCATTAGGACTGAGTTCAAACAATGTGTCAAAATAGTGAGGAAATAGTAATAACAATCCCCGAAGGGTTCAAATAATCGACATTAAGCCCAAAACATGGCAATAAGCCCAAATCACGATTATAATCAAATCAGCTTAGTCAAATACGTGGTAAAATATCAAACGAGACGGACCAAGTCACGATCCCCAATAGTAAACAACCTCGCGCTCACCATTAAGCGCGTATTTCACCTTAATATTGTCACAACCCCAATCCCGGTCGTGATAGCGCCCAACACAACTGCTAGGCAAGCCCGACCATTTACACTCTCAACCCGAGCATGAAGCTCAAAATCAATTATTAGAACATCATTTAAAAATCAAAATGAGTAGCCCCCCAAAGATCTGAGGGTCATGAGTCTAGAGCCTCCAACAATACGGAGTAATAAAACTCCAACAATACAAATGATCAAAACTGCAGAAAATAATAAAGAGATAGGGAAGGA
>MU785400.1:20078-42068 GCA_026770625.1 Nicotiana glauca
TTGCTCACAACTGTTAATTAAAAATCCAAACAGGCCAACACATTGCATAATCAGAATTGCATTAAATGTAAGCCTAATTGAATCCCTCTATATGGTTGTATGTCAAAGCTATCTGGTTAGCTGCATATACATCATCAGTCAACAATATTAGAGGTGAGAAATCTACCTTTAATCACTTTCCAGAAAATTATGGTTTCAAGCAAAGTAAACAGATTAAATGTCATATTTCTTTCGTCAAAGTCTAGCCCGTGAGGATAGCACAGATAGTCATGCAAATGACCCTAACACTTCTAGCAGACTATATGATTTTGCATACAATCAGAAGGAAAAAAGAGTCACTGTTCCAAGTCGTATATGTACAACATGACATTTCACCTCTCTTACTATTCAGCTTTAAGTATTTCAACGAAACTAATTCCAAACACACAAACGAACTCGTACAGTAACATGACAGGAGACAGGAAGGAGATTAGCAAATCTCAATTATTTCAACGACAAGAGTATAGTTTTACAAATGCGTACTTAAATCTGAAAACAACAAATCGAACCTAACAAAAGTATGACAAGCACAACCGGAGCTCAATCACATCCCAATTCTTATTTATTTTTGATATACAATATGACCCAAACACACAGTAAAACTGAAAGCAATAAGATTCAATTTCGATTCTCTTGTCAAACACTGTACAAGCCTATTATTCATTAATCTATGAATCAAAATTAGTGCAGAACTGTTAATGCGTAAAAACTAATTCCCATGAATGCATCTAAAGCCAAAGAATATAGAAAGATGTTCTACAAACCTCATCCAGAAAAACAGACAATAGTTGAGTCAAAACTAGTGTTATCCTAAGCACCATCATTAACACAATGAAATAAGAGGAGAATAGGGGATTGAACTTCAATTCCTTCTAATGAATTGCATGACTGAAGGTACAGAGGAGGCCGACGAGCTAAACTCAATTGGTAAAAATCGAAACAAACAACAAAACAAAATGCGTAGCTTGGTAGAAGCAACAGCAGTAACAAATCAACTTCTGTTCGACACACTGAATACACATTTTCGATATTGATTCTAACAATCTAATGTCAATCGGACTGAACCAAACAGGGATCCAAACAGTTCATGCTTATATTATTTAGAAGTTTCACCAGAAAATTTCAGTGCACACACAGTTGTCACAAGACAAAACAGAGTTTAAAAGAATTATGGAATACTGACGAACTTACAACTTTCAAAGCTTCACAAACAGACTACTTGATTCAGAGAACTATACAAGGAGCTATTTCGATTTCTTAAAGCCGTAGGATCAATCCTTTAGTAACAGGAGGCAGCCAGATTCGGATTTAGAATATACTTATAATACAGAGATAGAGACAGAAACAGAACGCATCTATATCGAACAGAATTTATACACAATCAACAATATTCAGAAATCTATAAAATCTGACTTCACTAACATACTAATTCAATCGTTTTTGTTCCAAACTCTCGTCATATATTGATTACATCAAAGCAAAATAAGAAGAATCGGAAAATGAACCTGAATGTGGAAAGGTTTTGATTGATAGGAGCTTAACGATTACAACAAATGGTTCAAATCGAATCTAAATAAATCTTCAAGAGGAACTTTCGGCTAGAATCGTTGGAGAGAAAACAAGCAGCAACAACGACAAGCTCGGAAATCAACTCTGCTCAATCGAGTTCCATGGCGAAAGATGGATGAAGAACAAACAATGAACAAAAAATGGAAAATCAAATCGGAAGAACTTAAGAACCATAGAATCTAAATTTATAAATCTGAAATTTCTTCTCCGAAATTTTCTTCTCTCCGAATTTCCCTCTCTCGCCCAATTTTTTTTTATCCCCTCCCCTTCGAATTCTCCTCCTTCATCTAAATAGCGCTAGAACTTTGTTGAATGTGAGTATAGATAGAGACACGCCATTTGCGTGTCCCTATTGTGCGAAGGCTCTGATGATTTTAAAAGAAAAACGGGTCGGTTTTGGGCGTGGGTTGGGCCTGGGCAGAATTTGTGAGGTTTGGGCTCAGCTAAACTTTGGCCCAAATTGGTCTTTTTAAGAACAAATTCTTTTCCTTCTTTATTTATTCCCTTGTTTTCTTTTTATTTCTTTTGCTTTTTGTATTCATTTTTAATTTGTAATATATCATATATATTTTTGTATTTTTCCTGATTTTATAAAATTGAGAGATTACACTAGCAATTAAACTAAAACTATTTAATAACTATTTTGTAGCAATTTCCAATTAAACAATGAAAAACTAAAATGAACTATTTTTGTAATTTTCTTTAGATTGTTAAAATAAATTAATGCATATTCTTTATATTTTTAACATGATTTATTATGCAACCAATTAATACGAAAAATGCAATAAAATTATTAAAAATGTAAAATTATTTAATTTGAAACTTTGGAATAATTGGCTTAGGGCAAAAATCACGTGCTCACACTTGGTCCATCCCGAGTGTTAATTTCTATTATATTGGCAATTGAGACGCATACTTTATCACTGTGAATTGGGCTTATTGCCGTGTTTGGGGCCTTGTGCCGACCTGTAGAATCCTTAGGGGATCCTTATGTGTTTTTCCTCACTTGTGTACATAACATATACTCTCAGTCATGCTTTCAACTGTTAAAAACAATATAATAACTGTGTTTATACATGAATATTAAATGGAAAAAGGATATGAGGGCTGAGATCCCTATAGTATGGCATGCCCGATTGGCTGTGAACTTATTTGACTGAGATGGGTCAGGGACCCGATAGTGAGGTTGTTTCTCTTTGATATGGATCGGGCTGCACGTCGCAGCAATGATATATATATTAATATTGAGGCCGAGAGCCTGTTTGATGCCACAATATGGCTGATATTTTGTTTGGGCTGTAGGAGCCCCTCCGGAGTCTGTGTACACTCCCAGTGAGCGTCGTCGACGTTAAATAAGTGGAGCGGGCTGCACGCCGCATCAGGTACTAAAGTGTACCGTTATCTGTGTTGAATCTTTTCATGCATTATTCCTTGACTGTATTACTTGTTGGTTACCGTTTCACTGGTATTGATCTAAACTGTTAGATATAGATTACTTTGTGCATTTTCTGCGTTTTCTTACTTTCATACTATAGTTATGTTTATTACTCACTGGGTCGGAGTACTCACTTTACTCCCTGCACCTTGTGTGCAGATCCAGTGCATTCACAGGCTGAGTGAGCTTTGACCAGCTTTCCAGAGTTCTTGTTTCGGGAGTATTTGAGGTAGCTGCAGGGCGTTCGCAGCCATTGATTCTCCCTTCTATCCCTATCCTTTTATTTTCGCATTATCAGCTTTTAGATAGACTTTGTAATAGGATGTTACTCTGTATTTTAGAGGCTCATGTTCGTGACACCGGGTCCATGTTGGGCTGTATTGGTATTTGTTAGATTTTTGTTCCGCATTATTATCAGTATTTTAGGCCTTGACTTAAATGGCATTTATCTTCATCTGTTTAATTAATAGGGTTATTGTTATAAATGGTCGGGCTTGCCTAGTAGTGTGCTGGGCGCCATCATGAACGGGTTGGGGTCGTGACATAAAGGAGTGCGGACCGCATTGCTTGAAATTGTCAAAATGTTAACTCTCTGAATCTCTGCTCCGCGGACCGCTCAAAAGAGTAGCGCGGCCGCGGAGCCTGACCGCAAACCACGCAGAAATGTATCGCGCCCGCGTTACCTCTGGCTTGAATATGACAACTCTATAAACTTTCTAGTACGGCCGCATTCGCTTTTGCGCGGTCCGTACTAGGTACTCTTTTCCTCAATTCACTTAGTCTTTGACACTTGAGCAGGTTTCACTCCTGTTTGAGCCGATCTTTGACATTTTTCATTTTGTCGATCAAACCTGCAATCAAGCACAACTTGTGAGAATTTTGGGGTTATTTTGTAGCAGTTTGTAACCAAAGCATAGGCAAGTAGAGGCATAAAACATGTTAGAATCCCGACTTATTAGTAGGCTCAGCCACAGGCACTTTGCCCTGCTCCTCAATGATAGGATTTCCCGCAGGGTCCGCTGGTGGTGCTACTAGAACAGCTTTAGGACTCCATCATCCCCTATCTTGCGCTGATGCCCTCCCCAAGCCTCTGCCTCAGCCTCTAGCAATGGGGGGAGCAGCTCCTCCCGAGTCTAGAACATTGGCCGTGCGCGTCCTCACCTTCTGTAAGAGAATAGAAGAGGGAAATTTAGTACACAAACCACTGCACGATAGGAATTGAAGAAAGAGAAATTTCCTAACACCCTATAGTATCTCGAAGATAAATACAGACGTCTCCGTACCGATCTACAAGACTCTACTAGGTTTGCCCGTGACTTGTGACACCTACGTGAACCTAGTGCTCTGATACCATGTTGTCATGACCCAATTTCACTCCAGGTCGTGATGGCTCCCAACACCGTTGTCAGGCAAGACAACGCGGAATTTTTAATAAGTTTTTATTTTATTTTTCCAAAACAATTAACGCAAACTCTAATTTGAATTTAAAAAAAGAAATGATTTACATCAAACCGAAATAGTTATACAACCCCAAAAGAATAGTCTACTAATATGTGTGCCGAGACCTGGTGACACAAGCACAAGGGCATCTAGTAGAATATATAAAAGAATAATCTACCCTACTTTCTGAAATAGGATAGACAGCCAAAAATAAAGAAAAGACTCTATCGGGCTACTGAACGGCATAGGAAGGGTCTCGAGCCGGATCAAGAGTACGCACCAGCCTCATAACCAGATGCACCTGCCTCAGATCCTGTACAATTAAGTACAAAAGCATAGTATGAGTACATAAACAATATGTACCCAGTAAGTATCCTGTCTAATCTCGAAGAAGTAGAGACGAGAGGTCGACTTGACACTTACTAAGGTCAAATAAAATGAGAAAGTGTTACACTAAGCATGGATAGAACAAATGATTAACAATTCATAGCAAGAAGTAATAGATCATTTCCTAGATAATACCATAGTTAGCCAATTACATTTCAGGGCATATAACAAAGTTCAGTCCACAACAATATATTGAGCAAGAAGCATATGCATGTAAAGTCGAGGTCGTACGACCCAATCCAACATAAAAGTAAAATGTACACTACTGGAGGGTCGAACGACGCGAACCATAGATGCATCTATTATCCCACTCGCGAATTATGCATGCGATGGGGTCAAATATAATTAAGCACAACAAACAGGCAACAAGAATATATCACGGGAGCAATTGCTCACAAAATTGTCAACTCCTCTTTAAAAGATCAAGAAAGTGTTGTTTCTCGTATTAATTTCATTTATCACATTCAACATGATTTAAGCAATCCAAATTAACCATAAAGACGCAAGAATGTCACATAAAGCATGCTTTTGGGTCCTAGACTACCCGGACTTAGCATAATAGTGGCTACGCACGGACTCTCGTCACCTAGTGCGTACGTAGCCCCCACATTTAGTTGAAAATTATTCAATTATTACACCTATGGGGACAATTCCCTCTTACAAGGTTAGATAAGGGACTCACCTCGCTCCAAAATGTGCTTCCAATACCAAGAACATGCTCAAACCCCTCAATTTGGAGCCGAACGATCCAAAACTAATTACACGAAGAACGAACTAGTCAATATAAGCTCAAGAGTTCGCATTTTATTTACCAAATTAATTTCCCAACCTTATACATAAGTTTCCTAAAATCCGACCCCGGGCCCATGTGCCCGGATTCCGAAATTTTTCGAAGGAAGATGTTCTCTATAACCTAAGGATCAATAATATATTATTTCTACTTCATTCCATAACAAATTCCAAGATAAAATCTAAGCTTTTATCAAAACCCTAGGTTTTGCTCTAATCCTTTGATTTTTTCCCTATCTTTGTGTGTTAATCTACCCAAAACTCAAGTATTAAAATTAGAAATAAGGAGGATGAACTTACCTCAAGATGCTAGGTGAAATTCTTCTCTCAAGAGCTCAAAAATCGCCCAATAAACAAGTGAAAAATGGCCCGGAGCCCGTATTAAATGAAGCTGACTGCTTTAGTGATTTCCGCATCTGCGGTCTTGGGCCGCACCTGCGCCCACAACATCTGCAGAAAGGTGCCCGCTTCTGCGGAATCTAAACTGGGTCATTGGGTCGCATCTGCGAGATTCAACCTGCTTCTGCAACTTTGGGCTTGGCCTGGCTTGGCCGTATCTGCGGAAAGAAGACTGCTTCTGCGGTCTCACACCTGCGGCTGACCAACCGCATGTGCGGTTATGACAGATAGTTGGAGCTTGAGCTGCTTCCAAAAAATTCCAACTTCACTCGAGCCTCGCTCGGGGCCCCCGGACCCCGCCCGAATATACCAACAAGTTTTATAAAACGGAATCGCTCGAACCCTCGGAATGCCCGAAATAATGCTAAATCTAAGAATCACCCCGAAAACCAATTGAATCAAGATTATGAACTTTGAGTCCTTCAATTCACTTCTAACGTGCCGAAACATACTTAAACTACTCGAATTGACACCAAATTTTACGGGCAAGTCTTAAATATTATATTAAACTTGTACCGAATTTCGGAACCAACATACGTGCCCGATACTGACATGATCAAGCATTATTCGATTTCATTAAATCCGTAGAATTTTCAGTTTAATAATTTTCAACAAAAATTTATCACTCGGGCTAGGGACCTCGGAATTCGATTCCGGGCATACGCCCAGGTCCCATGTTTTCCTACGGACCCTCCAGGATCGTCAAAATATGAGTCTGGGGTCTGTTTACTAAAAATATTGACCGAAATCAAACTTAGCCTTTTAAGAAAATCTTAAGGAATCAAGTGTGCTTATTTCAACCCAAACTCCTCCAAATCCCGAACCAACCATCCCCGTAGGTTGTAAATTTGTTAAGGCAAACGCGGGAAGTATTATTTAGGGGAACGAGATTCTAAAAAGTGAAACAACCAGCCGAGCTGTTACACTCCTACTACATATGCAATATCAAACCGAGTACAATCAGTCACATATCTCAAGCTTTCAATTAAGCTAGCATATTCCTTTTGATGTATCACATCATTGTCACTTTGTACAGAAAATAAGTGAACACCTAAATCAAACGGGGTTACAACATGCTTGCAATCAATAAAATTATATCTTTTCAAAATTTTCTCAACATAATGTGATTGGTCAAGGAAAGTTCCATCACATGTTCTAGTAATCTTTATTTCAAGAATGAAATTTGTCTCTCCCAAGTCTTTCATGTCAAAATGGCTACTAAGCATGATTTTAGTTTCTCCAATAATATTCATGTTAGAGCCAAATATTAGCAAATCATCAACATAGTGGCAAACAATTACATGTGAATTATTCCAAGACTTATGATAGATGAACTTATCACATTCATTCGATTTAAAATAATTTTCTATCATGCAGGAATCAAACTTTTTATGCCATTGCTTAGGTGCCTGTTTCAAGCCATATAGGGATTTAGTAAGTTTACACACTTTACTTTCTTGGCCAGCTTCTATAAAGGCCTCAGATTGATCCATATAAATTTCTTCATTAATATCCTCATTTAAAAAAGTAGTTTTTACATCCATTTGATGAACATGCAAATCAAAAAATTACAGCAATAGCAATTAAAAGTCTAATGGATGTAATTCTAGTTACCGGAGAAAAAGTATCAAAAAATTCTAGGTCTTCTAGTTGCTTAAAACCTTTAGAAATTAACCTAGCTTTATATTTATCTACCGATCCATCTGGTTTTAAATTTTTTTTCTTAGGACCCATTTGCACCCAATTATTTTACAACGTGGTGGTAAATCAACCAACTTTTAAGTTTTATTAGAAGTTAATGACCCCATTTCATTATTTACAGTCTCTTTCCAAAAAATAGCATCAGGTGATAATAAAGCTTCTTTTAAAGTAAGAGGGTCATTTTCAATATTAAAAACATAAAAATCAGGACCAAAATCTTTTTCTATTCTAGCTCTTTTATTTCTTCTTAACTCAAAAGCATTATTTTCTTCATTTTGAAAAATAGAAGTAGAATAACTAGGCATAGACAAAAATTATCTTTATCTCTTTGACCCCCACTATTTCTAGACTCAAATGGAAATTTTTTTTCATGAAAAATAGCATCACCTGATTCTATAATTATATTCTCTTCAAGATTTAAAAATCTATAAGATGTACTATTAGAAGCATAACCAAGAAAAGCACAAGTAGTAACTTTTTTACCCAATTTTGTAATTTTAGGATCCGTTAGCCTAACATAGGCTAAACAATCCCAAACTTTCAGATAATCCAAATTTGGCTTGTAATTTTTCCACATCTCAAATGGCGTCAACTTTGTTTTCTTATGAGGCACCCTATTCAACACATAACATGCAGTCAAAATAGCTTCACCCCACAAATTTAAAGGTGCATTTGACTCAATAAGCAAGGCATTAGTTAACTCTACCAAAGTTCTATTTTTTTCTTTCAGCCATACCATTTGATGCTGGAGAATAAGGTGGAGTAGTTTCACTTTACTACAAACCTCATATTTTTTAAATTATTTTTAATCATTGGGATTAATCCTAAACTACTCATGATTCCCACATAATAATTATTAATATGACACAAATGAGCATGCCAAAAATTATTTGAAGAAAGAATATAAACAGAACTTGAAGAAGTTTTATTCATCTCAACATTCAACTTGAACATTCCATAACATGCATACCCCTTACCCATAAAAATACCTTTTTTCACTATTATATATTGATCACTTTCAATAATTTGTTTGAAGCCTACCTTGTTAAGAAGAAAACTAGACATCAAATTTTTTCTCATTGAAGGAGTATAAAGTACGTCTTTCAACGTTAATACTCTTCCTGAAGTAAACTTCAACTCGACATCTCCTTTTCCAAGCATCTGGGTTGTGTGAGAATCGCCAAGAATGATGGTTTTGAGCTCGTCAAATGGAGTATACGCTTTAAACCAATCTCTATCATAGAAAATATGATGGTTTGCTCCAGAATCAGCCCACCATCCATCAATATTTTCTACCATGTTAATGTCTGTTATCACTTCCACAAGTGGCTCTTCGGTAACGTTTGCCTGTAGTGTAGGACCACGTTTTCGAAATTTGCAAAATCGAGCAATATGCCCACTCTTACCACAGACAAAGCATGGTTTTACAATTTGAACTTGTTGATTCTGTGCTCGGTTGTTTGTACCATTATTCTTCTTGAGAGGTCTACTATATTTGTTCTTAAAAGTTTTCTTCTTCAGCTTCAAAGAAGTATTCTTGTGAGTTTCAGGAGTAATATTATTTGACGGAATTAAATTTACCTTTTTAGTGACGGGTTGTAGAGTGCTCTCTTCTGATTGCATAAGTGCATCTTGGCCTCTTGCCTCTTCTTCCATGCGAATCTGCATTATCAACGTCTCAAGTGAAGTTTCTTTTTGTTTGTGTCGCATATTTTTTTGAAATTCCCTCCATGAAGGTGGTAGTTTATCTATTATGCCACAAATAATAAGGTTGTCTCCAATTTTAATATCTCCGGGTCTGAGCTCTCCAACTATAATTATGAAGTCTTGAGCTTGGTCTACTATAGATTTGTTGTCCACCATTTGAAAACAAAAAAATCTACAAGCAGCATATTGTTCGCACCTTCCTCCTCGGTATCATACTTACTCTGCAATGCTTTCCTAATTTTCTTTGCTGTAGAGTAAGTTCTATCATAATAATCATAAAAATTATCAAATAGATAATTAAGAAGATAATGCCGGCATTTGTATGAGTCATTGTTGTATTTTTCAACTTTTTCTTGAAGGGCAATTAGCTCATCATCATTGATGGAGGAGTTGTCTACTTTGCTAGGATTCTTCTCAGATAAAACATAAGAAATATTGAGAAGACTCAAATAAAAAAGTACTTTACCCTTTCATCTCTTGAAATGATACCGTTGAAACGGAATGGCTTATTGAGATCTCCCACCATGATATCCGCTTATTTTTTAATTGTAGCCATTTAAATCTCCTTAAAATTGTTGGTAAAAATATAATTACAGTTGAAAAAATAAAATGAATATAATAAAAATATCTTCAGGCTGAGGCGCGAATATCTCGCTCTCTTTAAGGAGATTCAAGCCCACTGCAGCAAATTTTTTACTAGTTCAACAGTAATCATCTTGACATGTCTTCCCCAGGATACAACAGTCCAATTACATTGTATGACTCGAACAAACTTTGGACAAGTTGTTGAGTCCAAAGCTCCACCAAGATAAATACCTTCCTTCAACAAAAGTAAAAAAACGCTCTTCTTCTTTTTTCACAACTTTAACCTCACTTTATAGAAATACTCTACAATTATTTTTTTCATCCCACAATATGGGAGAAAGACTTCTATTTATAGGTGTAGGAATTCTTCCTTGAATTAAGTTAGAATAAAGTGAGATAATAAGTTATGATATCATAGAGAACATGGGATAATTAGTGGTAGAACATGGGAGAAGAGTTATAAAAGAGTTATGACCATTTTCTACTTCATGGAGTAGCGGGAGTTATATGAGTTATGTCCATTTTCTACATCATGGAGTAACGGGAGTTATAGGAATTTATTTTAATAATAAAATACAATTACACTAACACCTTCCATATTAGGTGGAGTGAGGGAGAGGTGATATTTGCGTTGTTGAGGTATTCTAACCAATGTGATTTGTTAGTCGTTTGAGTGGTTTTAAAGCCACACATTTTCCAATAATTTCTGACTGCATTGCAGTCAATGAAAATGTGCTCTATAGTTTCTTTTTCATTCATACAAACTGGGCATGTGGGATCTATATTTATGCCAATGTTGCTTAGGTAAGATTTAGTGGGTAGTTTATTATTCCAGCATTTTTACAAAAGAAATTTGATTTTATTGGGGCATTTTAGTTCCCAAATCCAACTAAAATCCATTGGCGATTGTGTCCTAGGAGAAATTAGTTTATAACAACTTTTAGTTGAGAAATTTCCATCCCCAGTTAAGTCCCAGGTCATTTTGTTGGTGGGGCCTACCGTAGGTTGAAGAGATAGAATGCAGTTCCTAATATCAGTTGGGAGATTGAAAGAAATTTTCTCTAAAATCCACTTACTATCGACCTAAATATCCTTTATTGCAAGAGTTGTGCTACTCACAGTGAGGGCCCTCTCAATTACCTCTATAAGATTATGAGCTTTGGGGATCCAATTGGATTGCCAAATATTTAGATATGATTTAGAGCCTGGAATTCATTTTAATCCCTTGCCACAAATGTCTCAGCCTTTAATAACACTTTTTCATATGAAGAAAGTATTGTTAAAATTCTTTCTGGAACCATATATTGAAGAGAGATTTTTTTACCAAGGATTATCAGAATTATGAAGTAGCCTTCAAGTAAGACTAGCCAAATTTACAAGGTTTTTATGCTTAGCTGAGCGGACACCAAGCCCTCCTTCACACTTATCCCTAGTTACTGTATCCCAAGCCACTAGATGAATTTTCCTGATTGTTAAAGTAGAACCTCAGATGAAGTTCCTTTGTAATTTATCAATATGATTGAGGATTTTTTAGGAAGGTAGTTGTATTGCATATTGTGGTTAGGCATACTATTTAGTGTGGAATTGGCAAAAATCGTCCCTCCTGCCATACTTAGAAAGTTTGATTTCCAAGAGGCCAGTTTTGTGATCATGTTATCAATAATGAATTGATAATTAGAAGATTTAGGTTTTTTATTAGTGATAGGGTACCTTAGATATTTTCCAAAGTTATTACTAGTGTTGATATTGAAAAGCTTAACATGTTCTTTGGATGTATGCTTGGGGCAATTTCTGGACACAATCATTTTTGATTTATTGAACTTGTGTTTTTGGCCAGATATTTTACAAAAAAAATTAAGGCAGTCAAGCATAGTAGTTGGAGATTTTTATCAATTTTACACATTAAAGTTAGGGTATTGATTTCTCCCCATTGATATAAGAGTCCAAGAACCCATGTCTACATAGTGATTAGTTTGGATGGATAACATTTTCAGACATAAGATAAAAATATATAGTGATAGGGGATCACCTTGTCTAATTCCTCTACTAGGACTAAAGAAACTGCTTCTACTACTATTCACCAGGACAGATATTCTACTAGTAGTTATACAGTTCATAATAAATTTAGAGATCCTGGTAGGAAAGTTAAAGTGACTAAGAGTTCTATATATAAAAGACCATTCTAATCGGTCAAAAGGTTTTTCAAGATCTAACTTAAGGACCATGTTTTCCTTGGAGCCTAATTGTTTGTGTATTTTTAACATTAACTCCTGTATTATGATGGCATTATCACACGTACGTCTTCCCTTAATGAAGCTAGCTTGGTGGACTAATAATCCTACTAAGGAAAGGCTTTAGCCTAGTTACAATAGTTTTGATGATAATTTTGTAAATGGTGTTACAAAGTCCAATAGGCCTAAAACTTTTCAGATTGTTGGCATTGGGTATTTTTGGGATAAGGTAGAGATAAGTATCGTTTATGCCTTCAGGAAGATTTTCTGATTCAAAAGATTGGCGACAAAGATGGATTACTGAAGATTTGAGAGATTGCCAGTACTTTTGAAAAAACAAAGGGTGTAAACCGTCAGGCCCCAGGGATTTATAAGGTTTGAAGGAAAATATAGCATTTTTGATTTCTATAGGGGATATATTGGTATCAAGAGGTGATAAATCTAATTGATGATGACTAGGGGTGTCACTTTTAATGGAAGACCAATTTGAATGATTATGACTAGTTAAGAAGATTTCCTTGAAGTAAGAAAGAGTATGATCCATAATTTTTTGAGTGTCATCAATCCAGTTTCCTTCCGAATATTTAAAGTAGACAATTTTATTTCTTCTTCTATTATTGGTCACACTAATATGGAAGAATTTAGAGTTAGAATCCCTTCATTAAGCCAATTTATTCTAGACATCATTTTTCAGTATCTTCTTCCATCCTAAGGATACGATTGTAATATGCTTTAAGAGAGATTTCTAATTGATTAAGGCAAGTGATAAAGCCATATGAGGAAGATTTCTGAATGCCATTGAGTCTGGCCAGAATTTTCCTATTTCTTTTAAATAAATCGCAGAATGTATTATTATTCCAGTCAGTGATACGATGTTTAAAAATATTTGAGGCCTCCATAAAGCTATTTTTGTGCCAGCACTCTTTGACTATGTTACTAAACTTCGGATGGCCACTCCAAAAGCTTTCTAATCTAAAAGGTTTGGGGAGAGGGTTATCTAATTTGGGGATTAGGTTTAATAGCGTAGGGTTGCGGTCCGAGTGAGTCTTAGGCAGATGGATGATGGATGCCTTGGGAAATAACTCAACTCATTTTTCATGGGCAAAAATTTTATCTATTCTTTTCGTTATACGGTGACTATTACTTTTTCGGTGATTTGACCACGTATATTTACAGCCTTTAAAACCTAAATCCATTAGTTTACAATAATTGATTTTTGATCAAATTTTTCAGCTCTTTTTTTGTTAATAGGGTTTCCTCCCCATTTGTCATTAGCTACTAGCACGTCATTTAAGTCCCCCCGAGTAACCAAGCATCTTTATAATTATAAAAAAAATATTGGAAATATTTTCCCACATATTATTTCTGTTTGAGACAATTATGCTAGCATAAATAGTAGAAAATAATCAAGAATGGCGAATAGGAGGTACCTCGATCAGTGCCTGGACCTCATTATTTTTTTTGACAAAGTTGTTGACGTTCACTAAGCTTGTATCACAAAGAATTGCCATACCCTCTGATTGCCCATCAACTGGGACTTCAATCATGTTTGAAAATCCAAATTCATTCATTATGCTACCATGATTAATCATCCTAGTCTCTAGTAAAGCTACCATGGAAGGGTGATGAGTGGCTATAATCTCATGGAAATTCCTTCTACATTCTTCATTATTTCCTCCCCTAATATTCCAAATGATAAAATTCTTAGCACGATTCATGTCTTGGTGGTGGGGTTGAAGATGACCATTCATCTGACTTCCTTGGGGTAATACTGGATTCCTCCTTAAAGATGGAACCAGGATCATTGCTATCTTCCCCCCCCCCCCCCCCGTTGGGTCCTAGGGTGGGCGCATATCCATTGTGAACTTGAATAGTGAAGCGGGACAAGCTAGAATGAGCCTCTTCTCCCGCATCTCCTCGAATAGATAGACTTTTACCTCGTCTAGGTTTGTGGATTCCACCAAGAATTACCCCACTAGGTTGATTTCCTCTTTTGTTCCCCCCTCCACTGGATTTTCTAGGTTTTGGTGCATTTGTGATTGAGGTGCTTGTTAGTTCAGTGGCCCTAGGTTTACTGGGTTTTGAGGCTACATGTTGTTCAAGAGAGGATCCCAATTCATTAGGATTGGGTTGAGAGCAGTGATCTCTTGAGGTGGAAAAAAGGGGAGATCCAACCCCATGTTTTGAGGTAGGTATGGATTTTGGTTGTAGTGTGATGGTAAGTTCCACTGTGCTCGCATAGCTTGGACTAGATTGTTGTTCATACCTGGTGCCAATGGTTGCATTATATTTGTCACGACCCAAAATCCACTAAGGGTCGTGATGGCGCCGGACATCTCTGTCAGGCCAGCCAACTAACTTATCAATTAATTCCTCTTTTAATACTTTTGAAAATTTAGGGTTTTTCCTTCCATTTTTATAAATAAAAGTTCACTACTTGAATTCAAATTTAAATAATAACAATTAGTACAAATCCATTGTAAACCATCCCAGAAACTCGGTGTCACAAGTACATGAGAAATTACTGATAAGAGAAATAAAATACAACATCCGCCCGGAATACAGTTGGCGGAAAGTAAATACAGTACACTAGAAGGGACTACCCTTGCTGCAGTCGACTCAATTGATGCAGCTCACCTAGTCCCAGCGTCATCCATGCTGCTACGCCCAATAGGCTGCTAGAGGTATATACCTGTGCAACAAAAATGCACAGAAGTGTAGTATGAGTACGTAACCAACTTGTACTCAGTGAGTATCTCGCCTAATCCCGAAGGAGTAGAGACGAGATGGTCAACTCTGACATTCTCTAATAGTCCAATGATTATTTATCCTTAATATACATATTAAACAGTGGATTTATATTTTTAGGCATGATGTTAATACAGATAGAGGAAACAAGTAAACACGTAATTCTTTCATAGGAAACTTCCAAGATTTATTTTCATTATTAACACAATGATCTCGAGCCGTAGTGAGGCATGCAACAACTTAAATAAGTCCAGGCAGCGATACAAGCATGCGCAAATCATACCGAGGCGACAGCCCGATCCAACAGAAATAAATATGCACTTGCCGAGGGTCGAAGATGCACCTATAGATGCATCTATTAATCTGCTGAGGCGTTTGGCCCGTTCCAAAATAAACACACACAGGCAGACAATCAGTCAAGAAGTCAACATGGAGCAATTATCCAAGAAAGGCCAGTTCTCTTTAATAATTTGAGAAAACGAAGCTTAAGTCTTTTTAGAAATCCATTTATTAATTCAATGTGATCTATTACCCCGCTCGCGAATCATCCATGCGATGCGGTCGACATAAAATAAACAATCACGCTGCTCGCGAATCATCCATATGACGCAGGTACACATAAGATACGTGCTTAGATAGCCAATTAGAATTTTATCGGAGAATAATTACCCAAATAAAACCAATTCTCTGTTTAACAATTCAAGAAATGATGTTTAATCTCTTTTTAAATTTGTTTACTAATCAAAGGTGATTTAAACAATCCAAGTCATCGATGGGTTCATAATTAATCCAAGTATAACATGCTGATGGGTCCTAACTACCCGGACAATAGCATAATAGTAGCTACACACGGACTCTCGTCACCTCGTGCGTACGTAGCCCCCACATATAGGAGCATATAATCAATTATTTCACCTATGGGGTAAATTCCTCCTCACAAGATTAGAAAGGAGACTCACATTGCTCCGAAGACTCAAAACCAGCATTCTACATTCTTCCGAAGACTTGCACCAATGCACAATGCTCCAAAACTAGCCAACGATCATATAAATCCATTAATATATACTCAATTATACTCTACAACCCAATTTATAACAATTCCTAACCCCGAACGAAAAATTGACAAAAATGCCCTCGGGCCCACGTACCCGGAATCCAAAACTTTTCGAAGATAAAGTTTACCCATAACCTTAGGAACTCAACTATACAATTTTCTCTTAATTTCATACTCAAAATCGTGGCTAATTCCAAGAATATAATTTTCTAGGTTTTCAACCAAAACCCCAAATTTACACTAATCTTCATACTTAAATCCATACATAATTGATATATTTAACACAAAAGTGATGGGGATAACTTACCTTGACATTGACGACGAAAATCCCCTCCTTGAAGCTCTCCAAAATCGCCCCAAGCCATGAGAAATATGAGAGAAATGGCCAATCCCCGACTTTAAATTAACCTTCTGCCTCCAGGGATTTTCGCTTCTGCAGAAATAATCCCGCTTCTGCGGTCCTGCTTTTGCGGAAAATATTCCGCTTCTGCGGTCCCTGGGTTCAAGCCCATTTTCGCTGAACCGCTTCTGCGGTTCCGCATCAGCGGATCAAGGGCTGCTTCTGCGATCCTAGGTGCCCTCGCCCTCGTCCGCTTCTGCGGCTTCGTCTTCGCTTCTGGGGGGCTGCTTCTGTGGTCCCATTTCCGCAGAAGCAGAAATACCAGATACCAACTGCTTCAACACTTCTTCAAACTCCGGATTTGATCCATTGGCCACCCGGAATCCACCCGAGGCCCCCGGGACCCCAATCAATCCCATAACACATTACGGGCTTGCTCGAGGCCTTAAATCATAAGTCATAACAAACAACGCTAAAACCATGAATTACACCCCGATTCAAGCTTTATGAGCTTTGAACTTTCCAACTTCTATTTCCGATGTTTAAACCTATTAAATCATGTCCGATTGACCTCAAATTTTGCACACAAGTCATATTTGATATCATGGACCTACTCCAACTTCCGGAATCGGATTCCGACTCCGTCAAAAAGTCAACCTCCGGTCAAACTTCCCAAAAGCCTTCAAATTTCTATCTTTAGCCAAATGGCTTCAAAATGACCTACGGACCTCCGAATTCACTTCCGATCGCGCTCCCAACTCCAGAATCACCATACGGAGCTACTCCCAGTCTCGGAATCCCAAACGGACATCGATAAAGCTAAAATGCACTCCAAGCCAAACTTAAGAAATTTCTTCCAAAATGCTAACTTCCACAATAGGGGGCAAAACGTTTGCGGATTACCCGAAACCCGAACTGGGCATACGCCCAAGTCCGATATCATCATACGAACCTGCTGGAACCTTCAGATCCCGATTCCGAGGTTGTTTACTCAAAAATCCAATCCTAGTTCATTATTTCAACTTTAAGCTTCTCAAATGAGAATTTTCATTTAAATTTAACTCCGATCTTCCTGAATTTAAATTCCGTCCATGCGAACAAGTCACAATACCTGAAATGAAGCTGCTCATGGCCTCATACTGCTGAACGATGCGCTAGGGCTCAAAATGACCGGTCGGGTCATTACATTCTCTCCCACTTAAACATGCGTTCGTCCTCGAACATGCTGAGAACTACACTGGAGTAGTCTGAAATCACTGTTTAGCACCTCATGCACCTTCCCGTGCTATCACAACTCAGTTGAGCACATTAGCTCGATAAGTTCTGAAGATACTCCTTTTTATTCAAGCAATTAAGCCTTAGAGCTCAATTCCAACATCCGAATTTCTATGCCAGGCCTGTTTCCAAAATACAATCACCGTATCAATCACTGTACGTTGTACTCAAACATGACTACATAACTCTGCTGAATTCACACTTTGCATCACTTTACTCATAGGACCACAATAACATTTCTGTTTGAATTAATCGAAATTCCACGAATCCGATGCTCCCATTGCACCTCATGACCTACACAGGCCTTACTCTAACTATTACAATACCGCCACGACGGATGAGATGCCAAAATTCATAATCAACTGTCGAGTCAACCAATCATCGAGTGTATACTTCTGACAAGAAACATTGCCACATTCTGAACCAAATAATGATCTTCGCTCCTTAATATACTTCATATAATCAGATTGCATTGATTCTAAATCCCACAATCTCATCTTACCCAGTACGAACTGCTCAAGCAATAAGCCACTCTGAATGCGATCACAAGTTTCATATGACTCCACAATGTGCCAATAGTCCACCAATCCGAACACAACACAAACGGAAATCGAACTCTGGAAGGAATTACTTAACCCCCACGCTAATACAGACTTTCCTAAGAAGATATGAAGCGAAACACAAAAAAAAATAACATGTAGAGGACCAGACTCGACATCACACTGTTGCGGCGTGCAACCCGATCTAAATAGCATACACATGGTGGCGTGCCACCCGATCCACACATAGATGTCACATAAGGATATTGCACTTCGAGCTAAATCTGCTCATTACAATTAAAAAACCTCGAATTTCGATCATAAGCACGCTAAGTGCATAATACCATCCCCGAGAAAACACATAGCGCTATAGGCTACAAACTCAAGCACAACTGAGGTATGATACAAGATCTAAATCTCAAGAGCCATCATGCTCTCATAACATCATCGCAAAGCGGAACCTCAACACATAAGAATTTACTAAGCCGTCTCACAACTCATACAGCGCAATACATCATTACCTGGAATAGCTGATGACAAAATAACACCTTGACTGTTCCTCCATAGGGAACGCTCGCTGAAATGAACACAACTGGCCTGATATAAGCCCTGTTCACAAATAAATCAATCCACCGATCTCATGCCGATTTCTGATTGCACCAACTTGGCCAATGAACTTTCAAAGGTCCGTAGTAACTCCTTTTTGCCTCATAT
This sequence comes from Nicotiana glauca, assembly GCA_026770625.1. NCBI lineage: Eukaryota > Viridiplantae > Streptophyta > Magnoliopsida > Solanales > Solanaceae > Nicotiana > Nicotiana glauca. The sequence continues at coordinate 39,031 of MU785400.1, forward strand.
CACATAGGAATAACCATCATAACTGGAGTGACCTCCTCAGTTCATAACCCAATATACAAAGTGCCCTCCAGGCATAAATTCTCAAATTAATGATATTACCACAATCCTCATACTTGGTTTAAATCTTTAGCCAATCAAGTGACTACATGTCACACTTATATAATCTTCCCGTGGGACACGCTCCCACAATTTTCCGAAATAAATAACGGGTCTGCACATCTAAACCATCAGACGCACTAACGCTGAAAAGCGATCCAGAATCCTTAACCAGGATGCAAAACCTCTTCCACAACACATCGATCTCAGGTGACGCTGAGGAGAATACCAATTTACTCTAATCATTAAACCCTTTCCTTGCTCATCCGAACCCGTGACATTCTTGTCAACACTGAACTGCAACCTTGATCCTCACTTCACATTTCCATACCTCTCACTGCACCCAACGTGCCAATATACGATAGGACACGATTTTTATCATAACTCCGAATTCATTAATGTTTTCGCATTTCATCATATAAGAACCTTGCACTTGACTCACTTCAGGAGAATCATAGCAATACACAAGTAATTTCCCATAACCATAGGATATACAAATCTGCAAGTAGTGGTCCAAGCCACCATAGCCCTTTCCGGAATCCACTTCCACTTAACAAGCCATAACAGAAGAATGCCCCTGATAAATCATCAATCACGGCGGCCGACAGGCCTCACACGTACCTCCACAAATCATACACATAACTTGACCTCGTGGACCGAACTGACCACTGGCCCCAATATGCCAATTCAACTATGGCTAATCAATTTACCTTCTTCTAATTCCTCCTTGCTTGCCTTAAAATAAGACTAACTCCATTTGACACATAACATACTCTACCTACACTCACCCCGGGTGACCTTGAATCACGAGACCATGCTGTCTCAATTCCCAAGAACTATTTCATAACACCCAAATGCTACACCACAAGCCAAACATCCCGGAATATTCTGTGCCTCTTCTCGTAAACTGCTACAAAGCTTGATTCTTAATTGTACCTACAAGCTCGACATAATTAGGCACCACACTTTACCTCTTGAATTCACTAGGACCGTTACTGAGAGCCACCCGCTCTGACTTGGTCCCGAATATAATAAACTCCATGAATCTTCTAGCACATTAATACCCTCTCAATGAAGCACCTGGCAGAACCACTCCCATTTAAACCCGCTTCTATACAAGGCGTAAATTTTGAATCTTTTCCCAAGTTCGAACATGAGCCCATAAGGCTAACGATAGCATATCCTTAATAATTCCTCCGCTCAATTTACTACTTATGGTCCTTTCTCGTTGCTGAATTAATCCATCAATATGCTAATAACCAGAAATCACGCAAGTAGTTAATCATACCGCCCAATCATAAGCGGTGGGATACTTAGCTTGAAGCCATTATTTCACCATTCTTGAGTTCGCCCGACCTTTTTATCTCTTATTGACTTAACCTCGCGCCACCAATTATCAAAATCTCTCGGGATCTTCCTGTAAATCCCAATCTTTCATATTCTGAGTCATCATCCACATTCACACGACCGATCTTTTTGTTGAACAACCAATATAATTCCTTGCAGAAGCTTCGCCAACCACGCGACCGCTAATCTGCTCACGGGGAATAACCCACCTAGGGGAATCACCTCCCTACATCTTCCCACGCCGCTGCACGGGGTACATTCACTATGACACCAATAGCCCATCCTGAGTCCGAGCTCACCTTCCAGTTGCACAAGTCTATTTGCCCCTCGCAGACATCAATTATATGTGCGGCAACATCCTTCCAAATTCAGGGTTATGCTGCACCCTCCTCCATTTTTAGTAGCTCCTTTCTGCCATATCAATCTTTTGCCGCATACTAGCCCATACTTCCAATCATACCCGCATACTTCAATCACCAATCATTAAAATCCCCAATTCAATCCAAACTCTCTTTAGGGAGCGTAGTCTTCCTACTACCAAGCCCATATGCAACCCTCGCCACTCTCCCACTTTGGCGGAGCTCATCTCTCTAACTAACCACTCGACATTGCTCCTCATACTTGGCCTTCTAGAAATTTTAAACACCGCCTGGCACTTCCCACATGTCCTTCCTCATACTTTGCTGCTCAATTGTATCCTTAAATAAAATCTATCTTCGTGGCACTTGAACCCACCATTGCTACTAACTTTAAACCTTTCCAAAGGTCATCTTTATCGAGCCGTCAACATTAGAAATTCTGATTCGATCATAAACCACTGCACCATGCAATATCTGACAGTCGTAACTCCAATACTAGTTCACAATATCCTGTCATAAAGGCAAATTGTAGCAGATTATAACATCGACAAACTTAGTACGTCCAATTAGGACGACAGCACCCCCAATGGAGAGGAGAACTCCACCACGTTTGCAATTACCACGTTTCATTACTTCCACCAGTCCACTTCTGACCATCCTCAGTTCGTTTGACTTTCCCCTGCCGAGAATGAAATACTGAATCCCTTGATTACATACTGAGTAAACCTCCTTTCAATTCATTCACTGCCCCAACATGTGGGAAACACCTTACCATTACAACAACACTGCGGAATAATCGCTCATAAGCATCATGGAAACTTGTGCCTAGACTCAAGGCTCTTGGAAGTTCTGTTACTGAGCTGAAACAATAGAATATCCCTCCAAAATACGACTATAATAGTCCAATCAACTATACTGGGAAAAATCATCCCGCACCACATTTGTAGTGCCATTACAATCCTTCAATTTTCGATTTATAACAAGTGCTCACATCGCGTAAGATTGAGTGGGAAGGAATCAAAGGCATAAGCATCAAAGGAATCGAACCGCACGAAAAGGAAATCCAGAAGGGAAGTACTCCTAACAGCCTTGTAGCCTCCCGAGGATAAGTGCAGACGTCTCCATACCGATCCGCGAGACTCTACTAGACTTGCTCATGACTCGTGAGACCGACAGGAACCTAGTGCTCTGATACCATGTTGTCACGACCCAAAATCCACTAAGGGTCGTGGTGGC
>MU785400.1:42955-66545 GCA_026770625.1 Nicotiana glauca
TAGTATGAGTACGTAATCAACGTGTACTCAGTGAGTATCCCGCCTAATCCCGAAGGAGTAGAGACGAGATGGTCAACTCTGACACTCTCTAATAGTCCAATGATTATTTATCCTTAATATACATATTAAACAGTAGATTTATATTTTTAGACATGATGTTAATCCAAATAGAGGAAACAAGTAAATACATAATTCTTTCATAGGAAACTTCCAATATTTCTTTTCACTATTAACACAATGATCTCGAGCCATAGTGAGGCGTGCAACAACTTAAATAAGTCCAGGCAGCGATACAAGCATGCGCAAATCATACCGAGGCGGCGACCCGATCTAACAGAAATAAATATGCACTTGCCGAGGGTCGACGACGCGCCTATAGATGCATCTATTAATCTGTCGAGGCATTCGGCCCGTTCCAAAATAAACACACACAGACAGACAATCAGTCAAGAAGTCAACATGGAGCAATTATCCAAGAAAGGCCAATTCTCTTTAATAATTTAAGAAAACGAAGCTTAAGTCTTTCTAAAAATCGATTTATTAATTCAATGTGATCTATTACCCCGCTCGTGAATCATCCATGCGACGCGGTCAACATAAAATAAACAATCACCCTGCTCGCGAATCATCCATGCGACGCAGGTACACATAAGATACGTGCTCAGATAGCCAATTAGAATTTTATCGGGGAATAATTATCCAAATAAAACCAATTCTCTGTTTAACAATTCAGGAAATGATGTTTAATCTCTTTTTAAATTCGTTTACTAGTCAAAGGTGATTTAAACAATCCAAGTCATCGATGGGTTCATAATTAATCCAAGTATAACATGCCGATGGGTCCTAACTACCCGGATAATAGCATAATAGTAGCTACGCACGGACTCTCGTCACCTCGTGCGTACGTAGCCCCCACATATAGGAGCACATAATCAATTATTTCACCTATGGGGTAAATTCCCCCTCATAAGATTAGAAAGGAGACTCACCTCGCTCCGAAGACTCAAAACCAGCATTCTACATTCTTCCGAAGACTTGCACCAACGCACAATGCTCCAAAACTAGCCAACAATCATATAAATCCATTAATATATACTCAATTATACTCTAAAAACCAATTTATAACAATTCCTAACCCCGAAGGAAAAGTTGACAAAAATGCCCTCGGGCCCACGTGCCCGGAATCCAAAACTTTTCGAAGATAAAGTTTACCCATAACCTTAGGAACTCAAATATACAATTTTCTCTTAATTTCATACTCAAAATCATGGCTAAATTCGAAGAACATAATTTTCTAGGTTTTCAACCAAAACCCCAAATTTACACTAATCTTCATACTTAAATCCATACCTAATTGATATATTTAACACAAAAGTGATGGGGATAACTTACCTTGACATTGATGACGAAAATCCCCTCCTTAAAGCTCTCCAAAGTCGCCCCAAGCCATGAGAAATATGAGAGAAATGGCCAATCCCCGACTTTAAATTAACCTTCTGCCTCCCGGGATTTTCGCTTCTGTAGAAATAATCCCGCTTCCGCGATCCCGCTTTTGCGAAAAATATTCCGCTTCTGTGGTCCCTGGGCTCAAGCCCATTTTTGCTTCTGTGATAAGCCAACCGCTTCTGCGGTTCCGCATCAGCGGATCAAGGGCCACTTTTGTGGTCCTGGCTACCTTCGCCCTCGTCCGCTTCTGCGGTTCTTCTTTGCTTCTGCGGGGTCGCTTCTGCGGTCCCATTTCTGCAGAAGCGGAAATACCAGATACCGGCTGCTTCAGCACTTCTTCAAACTTTGGATTCGATCTGTTAGCCACCCGGAATCCAGTTGAGGCCCCCGGGACCCCAACCAATCATACCAACCAATCCCATAACACATTACGGGCATGCTCGAGGCCTTAAATCATAACAAACACTGCTAAAACCATGAATTACACCCCGATTCGAGCTTTTTGAGCTTTGAACTTTCCAACGTCTATTTTCGATGTTTAAACCTATCAAATCATGTGCGATTGACCTCAAATTTTGCACACAAGTCATATTTGACATTACGGACCTACTCCAACTTCTGGAATCGAATTCCAACCCCGATATCAAAAAGTCAACCTCCGATCAAACTTCCCAAAAGCCTTCAAATTTCTATCTTTAGCCAAATGGCTTCAAAATGACATACGGACCTCTGAATTCACTTTCGATCGTGCTCCCAACTCCAGAATCACCATACAGAGCTACTCCCAATCTCGGAATCCCAAACGGATATCGATAACGCTGAAATGTACTCCAAGCCAAACTTAAGAAATTTCTTCTAAAATGATAACTTCCACAATAGGCGCCAAAACATTCTCGGTTTACCCGAAACCCGAACCGGGCATACGCCCAAGTCTGATATCATCATACGAACCATTTGGAACCTTCAGATCTCGATTCTGAGGTTGTTTACTCAAAAATCCAATCCTAGTTCATTCTTTCAACTTTAAGCTTCTCAAATGAGAATTTTCATTTAAATTTAACTCCGATCTTCCTGAATTTAAATTCTGACCATGCGAACAAGTCACAATACCTGAAATGAAGCTGCTCATGGCCTCAGACTACTGAACAACGTGCTAGGGCTCAAAACGACCGATCGGATCGTTACAATATTGTTCACCCATATGTGGTTCATGTAGTTATTCTTTGCTAGGTGTAAGCCCTCGGATACTAGTTATGCTAAGAATTTAGGATTTTGGATTACTATGATATTCTACTGTCCATTGATGTTGAGCTGGAGTGATACACCCCTTCCCATTAGCCCTAACTCTATCCAAGAAATTTGATGATGGTCTTGAGGAAGCGGGAGGGGGGTTGAGCATAAATTATGGGCAGGTTTGGGATATGAGGAGGAAGGGGAGGAAGATTTTCCATTGTTTGGGTTCGATGATTCCTTAGGATTTGGATTAGTCTGAACCTTCTCCTTTGGTGACCTAAGGGGATTATTGACATACTTGTGAGAGTGGTGATGTTGATTTAATGTGTTTGATGGAAAGGTCGGGGAAATGATTGCCTCTATTTGCAAGACATTTGAAGGGTTTAGCGTGATTGGCTTAATAGAATGATTTGCATGCGTTTGTATAGGCACGTGTTCCAATGTTTGAGACATTTATCTCAAGGAATTTGTTTTATTGGACGAGTGTATGTCCGCATGCAATTGAGGGCTATCACTTTTGTCCTCTAGTGAGGAAAGATTGGGAAAGATTTCATTTGTCTTTTGTGGCCGGTTCATGTACCTAGTAGTAGTGGTTTTTTGAGTACTTCCAGTAGTGGTATTATCTAAAACCGTGGCATTAATTAAATCCATTTGCTGGGAGTTAGTATTGATATATGAGAATTGATTATTGCTACTTAGTGGATTGTTAGCCAACTGATTTGAGGATTGTAAGGGTACTCCTCATGGGTTAGATTATTATTAAAAGAATTATTTGATGACTTAGGCATGTATTTTAATTTTTGGGTTATGATGTACTTACCTGTTGATGCATTGAACAATTTAACATTGATACCTGAATCTTACGATTTCCCAAATACGTCGTTTGATTTTATGATCTTGGACTTTCTGCTCCTTGAAAACAGGATTGGGATCCATCCATATTTTTGTGCCATTGTAGGGTTAGAATTCGTACTTGATGTTAGGTCTGTTGGAGAGAATGTTTTTTAATTGTTGAAGGTTTTATTAGTGTGCAGGAGGTGGTTTTGTGGCCTAGCTTACCACATGTTTTACAAAGGAAATTGTCAGCTTCATATTAGATGTATTGTTTGTGAGTACCTATGTGGATGTATTTTTTTACCGGCTCTTCCATAGGTATTTCGATTCATAGCCTAGCATATCGTCCTCTTAGAGAAGAGGATGTGCAAGCATCTACCTTCAGTAGACTTCCTATAACTCCTCCTATTCTTTGGAGTATTTCCCCATCGTAGAACTCGATTGGTAGTTAAGGGAGTCTAACCCATACTGCTGCAAAGGTTTGCTTAGCTTCAGTCGCCACAAAGTTGGGTTGCCATCTCTGAATTGATAGAAAGTTTCCATAGAAAACCCATGGTCCTTTCTGAAGGATTTGGTTCATGCTCTCCTCCTTTTATAATTTGATAATGAAATAATCGTTACCTAAGTCAATTAGGGGGACGTTTTCATTGATTTTCCATAGGTCTTGGATTTTTTGTTTTAAAATTTGGTGGAGTATTCTTCTGCCATGTAGTTTAATTATTAAAGAGTATTTCCATGGGTGGTAGATTCTTTGTCTATCTTCCAAGGATATGGGGACAGAGAGAGGTGGAATATAAGTTTCGCTTCTTCGATTGGGGTTTGTTTCCCATTCTTGGATATCCATTGGGGACATGAAGGGAGATGAAGGGTCTAAGGAGTAGTTTCTTGTCTACTTTTCCCAATAATTTCTCTTTGAACGTTTGAGGACTTTTGGCGCTTCAAGTGCCCGGGATATTGTAATGACCCGACCGATTATTTTTGGAATTTATGCCCCAATCCCCTATTAACTGCTTCCCCCGAGTCTATTTCTGCTATTTTGATTTGCCGGGATGTTCGTTTTGACTTTCTGAGAGTTTTGGGACACTTAGTCTCTAAATGAGAGTTTAAGTGTTGGAAAGTTGACCGTAGTCGAAGCAGCGTGAAGACGGACTCAGAATGGAAATCTGATGGTTCCGTTAGCTCCTTTAGAAGATTTCAGGTTTAGGGGCGTGGTCAGATTATGTTTTGGAGGTCGGTAGCTAATTTAGACTTAAAATGCCGAAAGTTAAATTTTTAAAGTTTTTTGGTTCGATAGTGAGATTTTGATCCGAGGGTCGAAATAGAATTCAGAGTTGTAGTAGTTCCGTTATGTTATTTGTAATGTGTGTGCGAAATTTCAGGTCATTCGGAGGTGGTTTGGTTGGGTTTTTGATCGAAAGCGTATTTTGAAAAATATGGAGTTCTTAGGCTTGAATCTATGGTTAATTTGAGGTTTCGATGTTGTTTTAGGTTTTTTAAGGATTGGTACAAGTTTGGGGAGTGGTATTAGACTTGTTGGTGTCTTTGGTTGAGGTCCCGAGGCCTCGGGATGATTTCAGATTGTTGACGGGGAGTTTTAAGATATATTGAAGATGCTATATTTTTGCTCCTTCTGGTATTTTGCATCTGCGGTTTGGGAACCGCAGATGCGGCGACGCAGAAGCGGCTAAGAAGACCGCATAAGCGAATTATTATTTTCCTTCAGGTTCCGCAGATGCGGAAGGAATACCGCAGAAGCGATGACGCATCTGCAAAAGGTCAACCGCAGATGCGGTTTCTGGTCACTTAAATGAAAGTCACAGAGGCAATGTAAGTTCCGCAGAAGCGGGACCGCAGATGCGGTACCAGGGCCGCAAATGCGAAAATCATTGGGCAGAACATAAATACTTACCTTCGCAAAATTTAGTCATTTTCACCTCTTTTCAAATGGGAAGAAGCTTTTGGAGCATTTTTCAAGAGGGACTTTCAAAGGAGTCCATTGGGGTAAGGTCTTTAGTCCCAAAACTCATTATTATAGTGATTTTTATCATCCTAAGCATGAAAAAGTTAAGGAAATCAGTGGTAATTGTGGGATTTAGGTCTTGGGATTAAGAGACTTTGAAATAAGAATTTGAGGGGCCATTTGGGCTCCGATTTCAGTGTTTTTCATATGTATGAACTCGTGAGAGTATGAGGATTTCAAAAATGTTAATTTTACCCCATTCCGAGATGTGGGCCTGAGGGGCATTTTGGTCATTTTACCTAGTTTCGCGTCTTAGCTTAGAATTTAATTATAGAATCAGTTATTTGAAGTATTATTTACATTATAAAATAGAGTTGAATAGATTTGGGCCATATTTGGAGTCGGATACTTGTGGCAAAGGCGTGGTTTCGGGTTGACTTGCACTTGTTCGAGGTAAGTGGCTTGTCTAACCTTGTGTGGGGGACCTTTCCCCTTAGGATTGTTATTTTGGTAATTGAAATGTCTCGTACGTGAGGTGACGAGCGTGTACTTGAGCTAATTGTTGAAAATTCGGTTTTCTTTAAGTATTTCAATTGAGTTCCTTCTCTTGCTTCATTTTTACTTGCGTATTTAGCATGTTGTTAGTTTACAAAAGTATGTTTAATAAACTTAATTGCCTATTTGCTCAATTTGACTTAATTGCATTACGTGAAACATGTTAGGCTAACTTATCTGTTTCTTAGTACAAAATCTAGCTTTTGTTGAATATTTTTGTGTTGCTGTTGTGTGTTTTACTTTGTAACTACGGAACAGTATCCTGGGAGCTCCCATACATGTTTACTTTGGGACTACGGGATGATATTTTGAAAGCTCTCCTGTGTGTTTACTTTGGGACTACGGAATTGCATTCTGGGAGATCCCCCTGCACATTTATGAGTTAGACTACGGGATTGCACCCGGGAGATTCCACTAGATATGATATTTATATTTGGGGACTACAGGACAGTATCCTGGGAGATCCCCGATTATTATTTTGGAGTTGAGTTGTATTCTCTTACTGTGTTTTACTTGCCTCTATAGTAGTTGTTGCTGCCCTTCATATCTCGTACTACTTATTACACTGTTTATTTCATTCCGTTAAACCTTGTATCTTATTTAACCTCAGTAGGGCCTAACCTTCCTCGTCACTACCCAACCGAGGTTAGGCTTGGCACTTACTGAGTACCGATGTGGTGTACTCATGCCCTTCCTGCGCATGTTTTTCATGTGTAGATTCAGGTACTTGGACTCAATCCTACCACCCTTGAGGCGAGGCGACTGCTATAGCGACTTCGAGGTATATTTCTCACGTCCGTAGACCGAGGAGTCTCTTTCTATTCCTGATGTTTAATATTAGCCCTTTTGTTTTTTTTTAATTCTTGTTAGACATTCTGGAGTTAGAGCTATGTAGTACTTCTCAGCTTGTGATTCATGGTTTTCCGGGTCTTGGATTTATGTGTCGATTTTGAGGATTTAATATGGTATATGTCGAGCGGCACATTCTACCACTGTTTATTTTCCTTATTTCTGTCTTAAGTTGTTTACTTCCGTAGGTGCCGTCATGATGGTTCATGGAGGGTGAACCGGGGTCGTGACAAGTTGGTATAAGAGCTCTAGGTTCATAGGAGTCATGGATCACAAGCCGGTTTATTAGAGTCTCGCTGATCGGTACAGAGACGTCTATACTTATCTATGAGAGGCTTTGTAACTGTTAGGAAAATTTCACTTTATTTGAGTTCCTTGTCGTGCAAGATTTTTGATATCACAATTCTAAGTTCCTGCCTTTCTATTCTCTCATAGATGGTGAGGACACGTGCTACACGAGATGACCAGGCACTCGTACCCCCTACTGGAGCTATCATAGGCCGGGGCCGGGTAGAGGTTGAGGACGCACTCGAGGTGAAGCCAGACCACCCGTGCGATTTGCCGCCGAGGTACCACCAGCGGTACCAGCCTGAGTCCAAACACCTGATACGTCTTCCACTACTAATCCAGCAATCCAGGAGATTTTGGCACAGTTTATGAGCATGTACACCACTTTGGCTCAGGCAGGGTTGCTTCCCCTTACTGCAGCCACATCCCAGACCAAGGGAGGAGTACAAACTCCTGCCGCCCGCACTCGTGAGCAGCGAGTGCATGTCGAGCAGGTTCTAGAGATTATTCCTGCGCTGCCTATAGTACCAGTTCAGCCCGAGGATAGGGTAGCGGCTTCAAAGGATGAGCAGCAGAGACTTGAGAGGTTCAAGAAATATGATCCTCTTGTATTTAGTGGGTTAACATCAGAAGATGCCTTGGGATTTCGGGAGGAGTGCTACCGTATTCTCCGTACTATGGTCATATCAGGATCGAGCGGGTTTTCTTTCACTACTTTCCAGCTTCGAGGAGCTGCTTATCAGTGGTGGCGTGCTTATGAGTTAGACAGTCTGAATGAGGCAGCTTCCTTGACTTGGGCTCAGTTTTCATATATGTTCACGAGAGAGTATGTCCCGTAGAGTCTTAGGGATGCCTGGCGCACGGAGTTTGAGCATTTGCACCAGGGTACTATGACTGTCTCGGAGTATGATATCTGTTACATTGACTTGGCTAGACATGCACCAGCTTTGGTTTCTACAGTTCGTAAGAAGGTTCGCCGGTTCATTGAGGGGCTTATTCCCAGTATCAGATCTAACATGGCTCGTGAGTTAGAGATGGATATATCTTACCAGCAAGTGGTGAGCATTGCTAGGAGGATTGAGTGTATGCATGTTAGGGACAGAGAGGAGAGGGAGGCCAAGAGGTCTTGAGAGTCGGGCCATTATTCTGATGCCCGTGCCCCAGCTGCATGTCGTCATGGTAGGGGTCATGTGGGTCGCCTCGTTCATTCACCTCTTCCAGCAGCCAGTGCTATTCCAGCTCCACCTAGGCCTCAGGAGCCTTATTATGCGCCTCCTGCACAAGGTGCTTCCACTGTTCAGTCCAGCAAACCTGGCCCGAGCCAGTCATAGCTTCCACATCCTCCCAGAGCTTGTTTTGAATGTAGTGACACACACCATACGGTGAGAGATTGCCCCAAACTTATGAGGGGTGCACCTCTGCAGACTCCTCAACCACAACAGGCCCCGTAGATCTCTGAGGCTATGGTCCTAGCACCAGTTGCTACCCTACTGGCCCAGCCAGCTAGATGTGGAGGTCAGGGAGGGTGAGGTCGCCCTGGAGGGGGAGGCCAGGCCATATATTATGGTTTTCCAAGCTGTACTAAGGTCGCCGCCTCCGATTCTGCCATCACAGGTACTATATTGGTCTATCACAGAGATGTATTGGTTCTATTCGATCCAGGTGCCACTTATTCTTATATGTCTTCTTATTTTGCTCCGCATTTGGGTGTACCTCGAGATTCTTTGAGTTCCCCAGTTTATTCTACTCATGTGGGAGATTTTCTTGTTGTGGACCGCGTTTACCGATCATGTTTGGTTATTATTGGTGGTTTTAAGACCAGAGCCGACATATTATTGCTCAGCATGGTTGATTTTGATATTATCTTGGGCATGGATTGGTTGTTTCCCCATTATGTTATTCTTGATTGTCATGCCAAAATCATGACACTGGCCATGCCAGGTGTACTGCGTATCTAGTGGAGGGGTGTTTTAGGTCGCACTCCGAGTAGAGTTATTTCTTTCCTTAAGGCTCGACGTATGGTCGAGAAAGGTGGTGATGTGTACTTAGCTTACGTGAGAGATGCCAGTATGGATACTCCTTCTGTTGATTCAGTCCCAGTAATACGGGATTTCCCTTATGTGTTCCCAGCTGATCTTCTGGGCATGCCACCCGATAGGGACATTGATTTTGGCATGATCTGTTGCCGGGCACTCAGCCCATTTCTATTCCTCCGTACCGTATGGATCCTCTTAAGTTGAAGGATTTGAAGGAGAAATTGTAGGAATTACTTGACAAGGGTTTTATTCAGCTTAGTATATTGCCTTGGGGTGCTCCTATGTTATTTGTGAAGAAGAAGGATGGTTTTATGCTCATGCGTATTGATTACCGCCAGTTGAATAAGGTGACAGTGAAGAACCATTATCCTTTGCCTCATATTGATGACTTATTCGACCAGCATCTATGACCAGACTGACCCAGAAGGGTGCTCCGTTCCAGTGGACAAAAGAGTGCGAGGAAAGCTTTCAGAATCTCAAGACAACCCTGACTACAGACCTAATTTTGATATTGCCTACCGGTTCGGGGTCTTATACTATCTATTGTGATGCCTAAAGAGTTGGCCTTGGAGCTGTATTAATGTAGGACGGTAGGGTGATTCCCTATGCATCTAGACAGTTGAAGATACATAAGAAGAATTATCCTGTCCATGATCTTGAGTTAGCTGTCATTGTTCATGCCTTGAAGATCTAGCGTCATTACTTGTACGGTGTGCCTTGTGAGATCTATACTGATTACCAGAGTTTGCAGCATCTGTTCAAGCAGAAGGACCTTAATTTGCATCAGAGGATATGGCTAGAGCTTCTGAAGGATTATGACATCACCATCTTGTATCACCCGAGCAAGGCTAATGTGGTGGCCGATGCTTTGAGCCGCCAGGCAGAGAGTTTGGGGAGTTTGGCTTATTTACCAGTATCAGAGAGGCCTATGGCGATGGATGTTCAAGACCTAGCCAGCTAGTTTGTGAGATTAGATCTTTCGGAGTCCAGCCGGGTTCTAGCTTGTGTGGTCTCTCGGTCTTCCTTATTTGATCGTATCCGGGAGCGTCAGTTTCATGACCCTCATTTGCTTGTCCTCAAGGACAAAGTGTTGCATGGTGATGCTCGAGATGTGACTATTGGTTATGACGGAGTATTGAGGATGCAGGGTCGATTTTGTGTACCCAATGTTGATGGGCTTCGGGAGTTGATTCTAAAAGCGGCCCATAGTTCGTGGTATTCCATTCATCCGGGTGCCACGAAGATGTATCAGGATTTGAGGCAGCACTACTGGTAAAGGTGGATGAAGAAGGATATAGTTGGGTTTGTAGCTCAGTGCCTTAATTGTCATGAGGTGAAGTATGAACACCATAGACCGGGTGGATTGCTTCAGCAGATAGAGATTCCGGAGTGGAAGTGGGAGCGGATCACCACGGACTTCATATTTGGGCTCCCACGGACTTTGAAGAAGTTCGATGCCATTTGGGTTATTGTGGATTGGCTAACCAAGTTCGTGCATTTCATCCCTGTGTGTACTACCTATTCCTCGGAACGATTGATGGAGATTTATATCTGGAAGATTGTCCGTCTGCATGGTATTCCAGTTTCCATTATTTCGGATAGATGTACTCAATTCACATCACGGTTCTGGAGAGCCGTACAGCAAGAGTTGGGTACTCGGGTGGAGTTGAGCACAACATTCCACCCTCAGACGGACAGACAGTTCGAGCGCACTATTCAGATTCTTGAGGATATGCTTCGTACGTGTGTATGAGTTTGGAGGTTCTTGGGATCAGTTCTTGCCATTGGCGGAGTTTGCCTACAACAACATCTATCAGTCCAACATTCAGATGGCACCGTACGAGGCCTTATATGGTAGGCGATATAGATCTACGATGGGTTGTTTCAAGCGAGGTGAGGCTAGATTATTGGGCACAGACTTGGTTCAGGGTGCTTTGGAGAGAGTCAAGGTGATTCAGGATAGACTCCGTACAGCGCAGTCCAGAAAGACGAGTTACATGGACCGGAAGGTTCGTGATGTTTTCTATATGGTTGGAGAGCGGGTTCTGCTTCGGGTTTCGCCTATGAAGGGCGTTATGAGATTTGTGAATAAGGGGAAGTTGAGTCCGAGGTTTATTAGCTCTTTTAAGATATTGAGGTGTGTTGGGGAGGTTGCTTACGAGCTTGCCTTACCTCCTAGCTTGGTAGGAGTTCATCCGGTATTTCATGTTTCTATGCTCCGGTGGTATCACGATAATCCATCGCACGTGTTGGATTTCAGCTCAGTCCAGTTGGAAAAGGATCTATCTTATGTTGAGGAGCCAGTGGCAATATTGGATAGGCAGGTCAGGAAGCTGAGGTCAAAGAACATTGCATCCGTGAAGGTTCAGTGGTGGGGTCAGCTGGTCGAGGAGGCGACCTAGGAGACCGAGTAGGATATGCTCAGCCAGTATCCTCATCTTTTCACTACTTCAGGTATGTCTTTGTGCTCGTTCGAGGACGAACAAATGTTTAAGTATGTGAGGATGTAACGACCCGGCCTGTCATTTTTGGAATTTATGCCCCGATCCCCTATTAACTGCTTCCCCCAAGTCTATTTCTGCTATTTTGATTTGCCGGGATGTTCGGTTTTGAGTTTCGGAGAGTTTTGGGACACTTAGTCCCTAAATAAGAGTTTAATTATTGGAAAGTTTACTGTAGTCGGAGCAGTGTGAAGACAACCTCGAAATGAAAATCTGATGGTTCCGTTAGCTCTGTTAGGTGATTTCGGGTTTAGGGGCATTGTCGGATTGTGTTTTGGAGGTCGGTAGCTAATTTAGGCTTGAAATGCCGAAAGTTGAATTTTTGAAGTTTTCCGGTTCGATAATGAGATTTTGATCCGAGGCTCGGAATGGAATTCCAAGAGTTGTAGTAGTTCCATTATGTCATTTGTAATGTGTGTGCAAAATTTCAGGTCATTCGGAGGTGGTTTGGTTGAGTTTTTTTTTATCGAAAGCGTATTTTGAGAAATTTGGAGTTCTTAGGCTTGAATCCATGGTTAATTTGAGGTTTCGATGTTGTTTTAGGTGTTTTAAGGATTGGTACAAGTTTGGGGAGTGGTATTAGACTTGTTGGTGCCTTTGGTTGAGGTCCCGGGGGCCTCGGGATGATTTCAGATAGTTGACGGGGAGTTTTGAGATATATTGCAGCTGCTGTATTTTTGCTGCTTCTGGTATTTTTGCATCTGCGGTTCAACCGCAGATGCGGTGACGCAAAAGCGGCTAAGAAGACCGCATAAGCGAATTATTATTTTTCTTCAGGTTCCGCAGATGCGGAAGGAATACCGCAGGAGCGATGGTGCATATGCGGAAGGTCAACCATAGATGCGGTTTCTGGTCACTTAAATGAAAGTCGCAAATGCGACGTAAGTTCCCCAGAATGCGAAAATCGCTGGGCAGAACATAAATACTTGCCTTCGCGAAATTTAGTCATTTTTCACCTATTTTCAAACGGAAAGAAGCTTTTGGAGCATTTTTCAAGAGGTATTTTCAGAGGAGTCCATTGGGCTAAGGTCTTTGGTCCCAAAACTCATTATTATAGTGATTTTTATTAGCCTGAGCATGAAAAAATTTAAGGAAATCAGTGGTAATTGTGGGATTTAGGGCTTGGAATTAAGAGACTTTGAAATGAGAATTTGAGGGGCCATTTGAGTTCCGATTTCAGTGTTTTTGGTATGTATGAACTCGTGAGAGTATGAGAATTCCAAAAATATTAATTTTACCTAATTCCGAGATGTGGGTCTGAGGGAAATTTTGGTTATTTTACCTAATTTTGCGTCTTAGCTTAGAATTTAATTATAGAATCAGTTATTTGAAGTGTTATTTACATTATGAAATTGAATTGAATAGATTTGGAGTCGGATACTCGTGGCAAAGACATGGTTTCTGGTTGACTTGTACTTGTTCGAGGTAAGTGTCTTGTCTAACCTTGTGTGGGAGACCTTTCTCCTTAGGATTGTTAGTGTGGTAATTGAAATGCCTTGTACGTGAGGTGACGAGCGCGTACTTGAGCTAATTATTGAAAATCCGATTTTCTTTAAGTATTTCAATTGAGTTCCTTCTCCTGCTTCATTTTTTTACTTGCGTATTTAGCCTGTTGTTAGTTTAGAAAAGTATGTTTAGTAGACTTAATTGCCTATTTGCTCAATTTGCCTTAATTTCAATACGTGAAGCATGTTAGGCTAGATTTATCTGTTTACTTAATACGAAATCTAGCTTTTGTTGAATATTATTGTGTTGTTGCTGTGTGTTTTACTTTGGGACTACGGGACGGTATCCCGGGAGCTCCCCTGCATATTTACTTTGGGACTACGGGACGGTATCCCGGGAGCTCCCATAAATGTTTACTTTGGGACTATGGAATTGCATTCCGGGAGATCCCTCTGCAAATTTATGAGTTGGACTATGGGACTACACCCGAAAGATTCCGCTGGATATGATATGTATATTTGGGGACTACAGGATGGTATCCTGGGAGATCCTCGGTTATTATTTTGGAGCTGAGTTGTATTCTCTTACTGTGTTTTACTTGCCTCTGTAGTAGTTGTTGCTGCCCTTCATATCCCGTACTACTTATTACACTATTTATTTCGTTCCGTTAAACCTTATATCTTATTTAACCTCAGTAGGGCCCTAACCTTCCTCGTCACTACCCAACCGAGGTTAGGCTTGACACTTACTGAGTACCGTTGTGGTGTACTCATGTCCTTCCTGCGCATGTTTTTCATGTGCAGATTCAGGTACTTCGACTCAGTCCTACCACCCTTGAGGTGAGACGACTGCTATAGCGACTTCGAGGTATATCTGTCACGTCCACAGACCGAGGAGTCTCTTTCTATTCCTGCTGTTTAATATTAGCCCTTCTGGTTTTTTTTCAATTCTTATTAGACATTCTGGAGTTAGATCTATGTAGTACTTCTTAGCTTGTGATTCATGGGCTTCCGGGTCTTGGATATATGTGTTGGTTTTGAGGATTTAATATGGTGTATGCCGAGCGGCACATTCTACTACTGTTTGTTTTCCTTATTTTCGTCTTAAGTCATTTATTTCTGCAAAATTTGGTTTCTTTTCCGCAATTTGGTTTTACCTAGTCGTAGAGACTAGGAGCCGTTATGATGGTTCACGGAGGGTGAACCGGGATCGTGACAACTATTGACTTCATCCACCAATTGGTTAGCTAATGCTTTATTTGGTGGCTTTGGCGGGATTTGAGTAGTGACTACATTTAAGGTGATTGAATTCATTGAGGATGTAGTTAATTGAGGCTTTACGTTTTGGAGGATTATTTAGAGAGAAGGGATAGCTTCTCTCTGTATGTCTTCTATGCTTCATATAAAATATTATTTTGCGTAGATAAAAAGCAGTTATGGAATTAGGTTAGTGATAGAAGCCCACGTTTGGGTTCGTGGGTTTTTTTTCCTCTTCTTTTCCCTATTTTATTATAAAAATTTGTAAATATAACTTTTTAGGTATATATTATTAACTTAAAAAAAAGGGCCTAATCTCAACGGAAGATAAAAAAAAAAGGTCTAATCTCAACGTGAGAGGAGTTAACTAATATTTTATTACCCAAATTTATTTAATAAATAAATTCAAAAATTCCATACAAACGTACGTGGGAGGAACTATGATTTTTTATTTGTTTGTTTTAACTTGCAGAATTTTAAAATTTAAAATAATTTCAACTCCAACAAAGTTGGAGAATTGTCCTAAAATTAGACACTTGTCAATAATATAATCCCACTTATCATCATAACCTTTCTTTGCCTCTCCTTTTATATATAAATAGATTTTATGGCTAAATGATGGTAAACTTTCCTGATGGAGAGACTGGTGAACGAAAAAGTAGCATGATTTTGTCCAATCAACAAAAAGTAACATACAAATGATAAAATGGAATAGATAAAACCCAATGCAAAAACATACGATTGATAACAATTCATCAAATATCAACAAATAGTTCTCAAAAGAGGACTGTTGTAGATGGACACCTATAAAGATAGATCCCAAAAGCCCAGAACTTTCCATCGTATTCTTTGCAGACGACCTTATCCTACTAGCCGAAGCTAACCAAAGGAGCTACAACTCGATTATAGATACTATCAACAAATTCTGTATTGCCTCAGGTCAAACCATTAATTTTGGGAAATAAAAAATTGTGTTCCCGAAGAACATCCCAGAAGACATTAAAGACCATGTTAGCAACTGCTTCTCAATGAGACCGTATGAATACTAGGCTAAAGGGTTGGAAAACTAAGTTTCTAAATATGGCTGGTAGATCAACCCTTATCAAAGCAACCTTAGCCGCAATTCCCAACCACGTCATGCCGATTTATGACCTTCCTAAAACAACCATCAATAAAATCGACTCTATCCAAAGAAACTTCCTATGGGGTAGCACGGAAGAGAAAAAAATGCCACCTTGCTAGATGAAGCATAGTCACAATGCCAAAGAAATAAGGAGGATTGGGCATCCCTAACACCCACTGGAAAAACTCCTCCTTTAATGTGGCATTAGCTTGGAGATATAAAAAAGAGAATGAGGCTTTGTGGTTCAAAACCCTATCTAGCAAATATGACAATAGGAAAAGTAAAAACCTAGGTTCCCATGCTTGGAAAGTTATTAGGAAAGTTTCTATAATTTGTAATACAAATTCCAAATGGCTTGTATGTAATGGGATGTCCATCAGTGTTAGCAGGATATGTGGATAACTCAGCTAGGACCCTTGAGGGACTATATTCAGGGTCCCCTACCTGCTAGGGATCAAAAATTAAAACTCGCCAGCATTATAAAAAATGAGACCTTCGACCTTAGAGACCTATCCTTCGAATTCCCCCAAGAAATTGTCTCCAAAATCAAGAGCACATACATTAAACAATCCTTGCCCTTAATGGATTCATTAGTTTGGGACTCAAAAGAGCACAACTATTTCTCCACCAAAGCCGCTTATGAGGAAATCTCAGACAATAGGAGTGAAAACACCAAGGACTACTCCTAGCTCTTGAAAATTAATTCCATAAACAAATTAAAATACTTCCTATGGATAGTCATATGCAATAGGCTACCCACCAAACATATGCTAGCCAAAAGAGAAATATGTCATGACGGCATCTGTAGCATATGCAATAGGGAGACAGAAGATTCTGAACACATATTCTTCCGCTGCAACTATGCAAGAACCATCTGGGCACAAAAGAGAACTGACCACCTCTTCCCTCTAAACTCTTTGGATAAAGACTCTTGGTTTAATTGGCTTAAAAACAACTTGAATCTAAGAAATCTTTTAATAGTCACCTTCCTTGGGCAATTCTTCGTCCTTTCCTACTTTGGTATATCTGGAACTTTAGGAATGGGATACTCTTCCAAGGAAATAAATCCCCCCGTCCATAGACTATTCCATTAGCAAAGCTGTTGAATTCATATACATGGTAAAAAAACCTAGGTATAAAACTTCCTAAGAAAACGATCCTTGTAAAATGGGAACCCCCTGCCACAAATTTCTATAAACTTAATATAGACGGATCATGCGAAGGGGATCGAGGGGTGGGAGGGGTATTTTGGGATAGCAGGGGCCAGTGGACCTTGGGCTTTAACATGAGAATTGAACACGCTACTAACATATACATGAGAATTCTGGTCCTGCTACATGGTGTTAAATTAGCGTAAGGAGAACCTCCTCCCAATAGTAATTGAGACCGACTGTCTGGAACTAATAAGCCTCCTTAAATCTAACAACTGTCTCTACCAAAATTTGTTTGACGATTGCAGGTACCTATTGGAGAAGGCCAATGATCCACCTTTGAAGCACATCTTTACATAGGCTAATAGAGTAGCAGACCTATTCGCTAAGAATGAATGTAACTTGGGCACTTTTTATTTTTTGCATACTTATGTATCCCTTCCTGCTTTTGTTTTACATCTATTAATATAGAAAAAGAGAGGCAAATCAATGATATTATGCCAAGTGTCAAAACGAAATGCGAACACATATCAAAATTTATGACAAAACTCCAATAACTTTGGAGCTTCAAAAAATTTTGAAAATAGAAAAAAACTTACACATTCAGTTATTCATAGCTTTGCTCCCACATTTTTAAAACTGAAAAAAAAACTGAAAAATTGGATAATTTAATCCCATCACACGTTTTTTCATTAAAACTGGAAAAAAAATATAGTTACTCCCATTCCAAGAAACAAACTCCAATTCCAATTTCAATTCCCACATTTTTTTAATTATTAAATAATTTTATATGTGAAAACCCTTTACTCCACAATCTATCTTTACTCCCACGTTGATCTTTAATGTATTTTATTAAAATTAAAATTTAAATAATAACCATTTTAAAGTAAAATAGGAAGAAAAAATTAACAGTTTGTAAGTAGTGGTGCTCTAATCGCTTACAAAAAAACCACATTTCTTCGACAAGTGGTTGTACTGTTTACACAATAATAAGACTGAACAATTACTTTTTAATTATTGGTCTTCATAGAGAACATTTCATTGAAAATAATTAAATATTTGATTTAATTAATAATAAATAGATATAACCTTTCTGTGCATTATGGCGGAGACGTCGGAGAAGTGGTAAAAAGAAATTATACAAAATCGGTGGAACCGTCAGGATGTTTAAGGGAGAATCTTTGGGAACGTGGACTCAATATAGGTTTTCAAAGTATAATGGAGTTCTCTATTTATGGAGCATTTCATTTGCTCTCTCTAAAATCTCAAACTAATCTGCTTTACATTCCAAACTTGAACTTCTTAGGTTGGTAATTTCTAAATTCTCTTTGAAGTGGACTATGCATCCAAGATGTTCGATGATATGCAAAACTTGATCTTTTTCTGTTGGTAATTTCTTGGGAGTTAGTTTTTGATTGTATTGAATAATTTCTTGGGTGATCATACCTAATTGCAAGGTATCAAAATTGTTGCGGTAAGATTAGGTCTCTTAATTTGTGTTCTATTGTTATTTGTTCCTATAAGAATAACTTTATCTATAAATCCAGTTCCAAAAAAGGAAGAGACGAACAAGGAAAGATGAAGATGAATGATCTGCACAACTGCTTGTGTGACAATCTCTTCTCTTCTGAATAGAAAGCAGAAGATGAGTAGAAGATGAACGAAGATGCACCTATTTTTCAGTTAAGTTATGTACTTTCTCTCCCTCTTTCTTTTAATTGTGTGTTTATTGAATAGTCTTAATAATAATTATTGAAGTGGACTATGCACCAAAGTTGTTTGATGATATGCCTGGATCATTCACCAATATTTGAAGTCCATCATGCAACACATATTTTAAATAGAGTTCTTCTTGCGAATGCATATTTTAAAACTGATCTTTAAGAACAATTATAGCTTTAAAATTGTATTTTGACTCACAATGCAGTTCACTATGATTATTGCAATTAATATAATTTATTTCTTTGACACCTCTAGCTTTTCTATTTTTTTGTGGTAATATAACAAAATCTAATCAGCAATTAGGCAAAGCTAATCTCTAATATTTCAAATTCAGTTCTTCTTTGATATAGAGTAAAAACTAAAGAAAAAATGAGAGAAATGGACTTCGACGCTGCCATAATTTATGCTTCTCCACGAAGAAGTAAACTAAAGGTAACTGGCTTTCACTTTTTTTTTTGTTAATGATTCTTTGGCAGATTACTAGCACTTTTTAATTGAAGACTTTTGCAGCTTCGATTTTAGTATCTTAGAGCTCAAGCATCCGGAACAACATTTAAAGTGAATTTATAAATTAAAAAAATTACTATTAATTTTATACTAAATTGCTTACAAAAACTTATTGTTAAAGTCTCTATTTCTTTTTCAAGGAGCACAAAGTTATTTGACTATGTTGATATAACATTCTGTTAGAGCTGCATGTGAACTTTTATGGCTTTCTGATCATATTATAGTTCAGCTTTAGGGAGATATCTTTTTTTTTTTCTGCTTGCTGAATGTTCACTTGATTTATATCATCTTTTGAGCTACTCGTGGGAATTACTGAAACTAATTATTGTAGCGAATTCAAAATATCGACGCTACGAGTTTTGAATATGTTGGTCACCAAATCGAGAGAGTGGGGGAATGATGCGCTTCACTTTGGACTTCAGGGTGTTAATGGTGATATTGTTGGATCTCATCCTCTTGAAGTTAAGGCAAGAGGGACGAAGCAGAACCATAGGTAAAGCAACTATTTTTCTATTCATTACCAAAAAATAATATATTTCTCTTCATCTCCTCTTAACTTTTCATATTGAAATTAAATTTGCCTTGATACAATACTTTATTCAAGGTTTGTTCCTGCGACTTAGAATACATATCTGTACTCTTTATAGTGTTGTGGCTAATTTTTGAAAATTTATATGCTTAATGCAGGACTATTGCTTACAAAGATCAGTTAAAGCCTAATCAATTGAAAGAATTTTACTACGCCCTAGTATATATTTTATCCATTTTCTTTTAATTTGTAAATTGAGTCAATACTTCAACAACGAATAATATTTGATCAGTGAAGAGATGTGATGTTTATTATATATTAAAGATCAACCAGAAAATTCATTGTTAGATAACTTTGAAAAGAATATGAAGTAAAGATCAACCATTGAATATTTTTAAGATAAAAATTTAAAAATAATTTTGTCATCCAGTTATGTTCATGAATTATTCAGTCTAGGATGTTATTTTCACTTTATTGAATCATTAAATTGTCATATACTTCATTCAATAGAATACTACAAATTACAAAAGTCTAGGAGACAAGGACCAACGTTGTTTGTTTCCATAAGTTTTAGTACATTTTATAATTGATTATGGAAGCATAATTTGATTCTTTTGCAATCTTCTAACAAGCCCGCGCTTCAGTAGTGATTCAATTACCCAAACCTTTGTTGATATCTAATTAGTTTAGTATTGCGCATAGGGACAGACCTAAAATTTTAATTATAAGTTTAATTTTAAAATTTTTAGCATTGAATTTATTATCATGTTGCTATAAAGTTATGTGTGCATAAACACGCATCAATGTTCGTTGCTGCAACAAAGTCCTTAAAGTACTAACATGTTTGAAGTAATAGCTTGTGAGCTCATTTAGTATCGAATATTCATTTTTCTTATATTATTTGAATTGTATGGTTTTGCATAAAGTAATCAAAACATTTATCTGTTATCTATCGTTTGTGTAGTTATCTTTGCAGTTGTAACATTTTCATAACTTTTTATATAATTTTAGCCATTCTACCAACATATATTTTTATTAGTACAAATCATAAATACATTGTCGTTTGTGTTTTCTTCCAAAGCAATGCATAATAATTTGCAATTAAATTTTTTTTGGTCCAGGAACATATAACATGAGCATGTCCGTTTATATATTTTGGAAGTAAATGTGTAGAGTCATATTATTTTACTTTTACGTTTTGAGATAGAATTGGCTCTTACTTCATACGACCCTAAAGTGCAAAATTTTAGGAGGTATTAAATATCTGGTAATCTTACGAGGTGCAGAATAGGAAGCGTGGTAGTGTTCATGATATTTTGAAGATTAATTGTTCACAACAATGTTAAAGTGTTTGAGGAAGCAAGTGATTTGCATTAAAGAATTGGATACTTGTAAGTGTAAAATCATACTGCTATTGTTTCATTTTTCAAGTTTCGTTTTGTCCTTCTCTTCTTTATGTAGATCTCTTTATATGTTTATTGTCATATTATCCTTAAAGTACACTTTGTTATTATAACTAAATACACACTTTACTTGCTCAGGTTTACACTTAAAGAGAAGACGTGCTTCTTTGGAAACATGTAGTCTCAGTTGGTTTATCCAATTCAGAAAATCTTCATTTCTTAATGGGATAATATTGATTCTTTTAGTACTTGCTGAAGCTACTTTGGTCCTAAATATGGCAGATATTACGAACCATTGAAATAGAAACAAAGACGACATAATAACTTATAATTATCAGAAGGAGTTAATAGGCACTAAGTAGTATATGGATAAATTTAAGATGAGCATGCAGAACATACGATGCAACAATTACCAAATGGTTCTAAATGCATGTCATATTTGCATCTTTTTGCCTAAATTAAGAGGTTATGTAATTCATTCAAAGAACCCTTTAGAGTTCAAAATTACTTATCTACTTCTATTTCAGATTGCTAATCTACTTTATATCTCAATAATATGTAGAAAGTTGCGATTAGAAAGATGGACATGCAATCGAAAAATATTTGTTGCTGAATTGGAGGTTTAACACACATGTTCATCTTAAACTTGAAAAATTCATGACTCATAGTGATATACTATCTATTCTTCGTTCATATTTCGTCATCTGCTCCAAGTCCATGGCAATAAATATCCATCATGTATGGTTAAACTTACAGACGTCAGCAATTTTTAACTTATTTGTAATGCAACTTTAAAAAATTGCTGAAATTTTTCCCTTTTTAAAATTAATTGATTAACTTCCTTTCCAGATTTTGCATTTCTCAATATGCTAATACCTTCACTGGCCTGAGCCATTTACCTAACTAATCTGATGCTTTCCTTCTGAAAGTCAGGTATGGTGATTTAGTTGTTCTATACTTGAGATTTAGTAGATGATGGGTTATTTTTTCTCTTATATAATAATACATAATATGAGGCAATATTTCACATGTTGAAACCGTTTCAGGTATGTTTGATAAGATATTGTGCTGAAGGATTTTTGTTTTAAGTATACGAGTACACTAAAAATGTGGAATTCTTCTAAGATTCGTTGCTTGATTTTGCTGCATATTTTACTCCTAAAATGCAGAGAGACTTGCGAAGGCAGGTGCTGGTTGGTTGTCCAAAAAGTCAAAATCATTATTAGAAGATGATGTAGCTTGAATTGAAGGGAAACACTATCTACCTTAATTGCTTAATTAATCTAACACAGGGAGCCATTTCTGCAACAAGTTGAACATTATCACCACTATTCGATGGTGGTGCATATAGAAGAATGGTTATGTTTTTTTAGATTTGGATTCGTTTTGTTAATTGAACAGAAAGTGGTGGTTAGTCTCCGTTGGAGACCAAGGATAATCCAAAATCGTTTATACTTATGGAAAGCCTTTTGAAGGCTTCAACAGTGGTGCAGAAAGAGTTCAAACATATAAAGTTAGAACTTGAATAGGTTTCGTACTCTGTTTATATGATATAATTCAGTTTAGTTGGATGTTCAGTTTTATGATATTAACTAAACTTAAAAGAATCCTATTACAATTTTGACTTTTTTGAAATCGGTAAATATGACTTCTATTTGTTTATGGAATTTCGTATTAAAAGTATAGTGTTACCAAACAAATATGAAATTAAATTCTTTTTGCCATAACGTAAGATCATTAGTTTTTATTAATGTCAATATCATGGATATGACAAAACTTTTTTGTTTTTATTTAAAGCGGGTAATTATATGAAATGTCAATTATAATTTTTAGTATAAATTTCTGTTGAAGTATATATAATTTTAAATATGCCAATGTTATATGACAATTTTTTTATATTATATCAAATAAATAAGTTAATACTTTTTTACTATAAATTTTCTTTGATATCGTCCGCGCATCGCGCGGGTACGCATACTAGTATACTAGAAAGAGACAGTCTAGGCACTTTGTTACCTGAACCGACCTCTCCTTGTAATAACTCTTAGTTCTTGTTGTATCAATAAAATCGTTCATTACCAAAAAAAAAAAAATCATCAAATATACATATCAACACATAATTGTAATCCAAAAAGTAAATTTTAACCGAGCGAGAAAATATTATACCAACTTAATTGATTATATACAACTACATAGTATATCAGTGACCCAATTAGAAAATAATACTATTAAAAAATATCTCTTTCTCCCCAGATTTAAACTTTAAAGGATCCTTTAGTTGGTAAAACAAGGGATAATAATTTTTGAATTAGATGCAGATTATTTATGACAGAATTACGGTCCATGTCACTTGGCCTAATAGCCCAACAGAAAATGACCCATATTTGAAGCTCTTACCCTATATAGTCCATGTTGTACATAACTTGAAAGAAACTTTTCAGCCTTTAGCCCACTATTAAAGACATATTTTTAGGGTTTTATTATTTTTTTCTTTCTTCGTTCCCTTCATCTCTCTCTCACCGCCTCTCTGCTTTCGATCCATTCAACTCTCAACTCTTTATATACATTCATCCACCTCCTTTCTTTCTTCAATCGCAAACAACTTTTGCTTCTCCATACCCATATAGTCTACCAACTCTGAGCTACTCTTTAGCCAACGTAAGCTTCTTACATTTTTTTTAACACAAACTATAGAAGAATTTGTCCCTTAATTTCTGATTCCTTTGTTGTACGTGCGTTATTCTTGTCCTG
>MU785400.1:68745-82536 GCA_026770625.1 Nicotiana glauca
GGCTGATTTGCGAGGCAGCAGATTCTAAAATGTAGAACAATAACTGGAAAGAAAGTTTATTCAAATTCGACGGAATATAAATGCAAACAACCATGGAGTATGTCAACTTCACCAGAAAGTGAAACAAGTCATGTCAAAATACATGCCTTTTAATTAAATTCAAGACTTAAGCCTTTAACATCCACAAGGAACCTTAATTTTACATTGCTTAGGCAGTTTCATGACAGCTTCAGGATTGATTTGCGAGGCAGCAGATTTGCGAGGGAGCAAAATAAGCTGTCTTTCAGGAATTGGCCTATTATTTTTTGGGCTATAGATTTGCAAAGTGATATCTAGGCTATTATGTTGCAAGTCAGGTGTGTGAGTTGTATTTATGTGAAATTATCCCATTATTTATTCTATGTTTAGTTCAATTTTCGAATATAAAATTAGCAATTTCTGAATTAATTAATATTACAATTAATTATTCTATCTCACATCGAGGGCAGGATACTAGGATAGCAATCCTGAAATTACTCATTACGGATAAAATACTAAAATGACAAATATATTATTTTCCAATGCTCTTACCCCAAAGTCCTTTATAAAATTCAAGGTTAAAATTAAAAATAAAAGTTATTCCAACTTATTTTGTATACATCAATGACCAAACACATGTTCTATGATACACTGTATATTTTATTACTAGTCCAATAAACTAAGTATATACCAATAAAAATATATCCACTAACTAATCCGTCATTATTTAATTTTCGCATTATAATCTTAGGATAATTATTTCTCAACTAAACGACCCCTAATTATTCATCTTCGTAGATTCAAACAAGATCCAATTGTTTTGACCTAGACAAATAAATTATCTTATAACGATCCACATTAATTATTTATATGAACTTAATTTATTTTTTCATGTGTAATTACTTACTCAAAGCTTTGTTTTAAAAATATTAATATTAATATTATTTTACAATCATAACACTCGACATATAAAGGAAAAAAGGGCAGTAAACCAAGAGGTAGTAATAAGTTACTCCCAATACAAATTCAACGCCTTTTCTCCTGCAGACTATCCCTTTCCCTCCCTCCTTTGCAACAAAAACCAGTAAGGTCTGCAGTTGTCCTTGACGGCGGCGCATAGCGGGAGACTTTGGCATATTCTCCGTGAAAGGAGTTGATGGAAGCAGTAGAAGGAGAACAATTGAAGAAAAGGAAGCAATATGGCGAATATTCAATGCACGCCTCTTCCTCTTCTACGCATAATAATTGGCGATCTCGCTATAATAAACCTCGCAAGTTTTTCGACCGTTACAGCTTACCCTCAGGTACTTGTTCTTAACTTCACTTTACGGTACTAAATTAACATCTTAGATTTACGTTCAGCAAACGTTTACCTTCGGAAAATTTTGTAAATTTTGTGTTCCTTACTATTTTAATTACTCAGCGAACCCTCATTCCGTTGTCTAATTACCTGGTTTAATTATTACGATTATGTTACTTAAAAACTACTGGAAATAGTGTATTAGTGTATATAACTAGAAAAGAAAGTGAATTTACATGTTTTTTTGAAATTGAGGTGAATTTACATGTTACAACTGGTTAAACTAAAGAGGCTTTACACTGGCAGGGTATATAACTTAAGTGCCACACTGGACGCGCATATAGATATTGAAAATTGTCGTTTTATATATGTCCAGTGCAACAAGGTAAAAAACTTAAGCTCTACTTTGCTATAACTGATAAATTAAGATGGTCAATTCGTATGAACTCACGATGCTTATGTTCTCTGCTTTTGATTCAAGTGCTGAAGACATATCCGTTCAGTTTATTTCTGATCACATTTAGTTTGCGTGTTAACCCTCAACTTAAAATTTGCTACTCTAAGTGAACTGTTACCGGTAGTTAGCTATGTACCTCTGAAAGTTTTTGACTGTATAGGTTTTTTCTATTAACATAAAAAAGTTTTAAAGTATAGGTTTTTCTTTTTAATTAACACGTTTATGCTCGATAGATCTACAACGGAGGCTATATTCTTGGTAAGAAGATTGATGAAAATTTATCATGAGAGGAAGAAAGATATACATGTGGTATTCATTGACCTAGAGAAAGCATATGATAGAGTACCAATGTCTTGTGATGTGTGATGGAGAAGAAAGTAATTCGTATTGAATGCATATGCCATAAAGTGCATGTATGAAGGAGCTGTCACTAGCATGAGAACAATAGCAGGAGATATAGAGGAGTTTCTTATAACAATAGATCTAAACCAGGGATTAGCATTGGGCTTGTACTTTGTTTGCCCTAGTTATGGATGAATTAACCAACATAACACAAAACGAGGTTGATGGTGTATATTATTTGCTGACGATATTGTGCTAATTGACGAAATTAGCAGTGGTGTCAACCAAAAGCTTGAACTATGGAGAAGCACTTTAGAGAGTAAAGGTTTTGTGATAAGTAGAAGTAAGACTGAATACATGCACAACAAGTTTAGTCAGCATGATACAGTATTGTCAAAGGCGAAAAGCTCTGGAAAATGCTTCAAGTCTATCGGGGCTTTAAGCGCAAAGCTCACGTTAAGTGTGGGCTTTAGTATATGAAGGCACAATGAAGTAAAAAGATAAAAATACATATGTAATTTAAGAATAATAATAATAAATTCATTTATAATGTTTTCCTTAACAAGTAATACACGTTTTTCCCGATTATATTGGTTTTTCAGTACCACTCGATTCAAGATAGAACACATGGGTAATGAGTGTGCACGCCTTAGTGCCTTGCCTACAGCCTTACACTGAACCGCAACTTAAGTGAGGTGAAGCCCCCTCCCCTAGCTTTTCTGAGCTTCGGGCTTAAATGAGCCCTTGATTACATTGCCATGATAAGAATTGAGGTGAGACTAAAGGGATTGCGGAAATACAAATAATTTAGATATCTAGGCTCGTTGTTTCAAGAGAATTGAATGATAGGTGAGATGTTACTCAGTATTAAAACCAGATGGTCGAATTGGAGAAGTGCTATCAGGGTGTTATGTGATAGAAGGATGCCTAGCAAAGTGAAAGATAAATTCTAAAGAATACTCTAAGACCGACAATGTTATATGGTAATGAATGTTGGGTCACTAAAGTCCAATATATCCACAAGATGAGTGTGCAGAGATGCAGATGCTAAGATGAATGTACGATTATACAAGATTAGATAGAATTATATTGTCCATATCCACCAGAAGATGCAAGTAGCATGCATTGAAGACAAAATGAGAGGTTGCTTGAGAAGGTTTGGTCATATCCTTCATCAACCTGCAAATGCACTGATTAGTAGATGTGAAACTGTGATGAATGAAGGTGTTAAAAGGAGGGTTGATAGACCTAAAATTACATGATAGGAAATTGTCTTGAAAGATCTACAAATACTTGGAATCAATATGGACTTAGCTAAAGATATGGCACAACGAAAGAATACGATTCATATAAATTATATCTACTAGTTGGCAATAGGTTTTAGTCTTGTTAAAGAACTTCTATTATTATTGTTATTACTACTAATATTTATATATCTATCTATCTATCATATTCACTTTTATTTTATTTGGTATGGTGATGACATGAGTTGAGCTTAAATGGAGAAGGGAGAATTTATGTAGCCGACCCCAATTTGTTTGGGACTAAGGCTTAGTTGTTGTTATTATTGTAGTAACATGTAATTTTTTTATTAGTATTGTTTAACTGATTATAGTAGGTTATTTACCTTCTTTCTAGGTTTTACGATATACATAGTTGTAACTAACATGATAATTCAGAAGATAGTTCCACTGTTAGCGTGTAAAAATTAACACCTATATGATAATTTTGTCCCTTTTTCCTTCCATTGTGATTTTATTTCAGCTGTTTTGGTCTTAGGACCTGAAGGGGTGTACTAGGTTCTTCAATTTCATCTTCAGTCATCTGATTGTTTCCACAAACATGCATGTCCAAGATTTTTTTATTGTGTGATAAGCTGGATGTCCTGATGTTCATAAGCTCTCATCTTGTTTTGTTCCACGAATTGTTGCATTTATCATAAAACAAAAAAAAAGAAACATATTTTCCATTCACATAAGCCTCTTTTTAACGTTATCCTGATAAGAGTGTCTTTTTACAGGTTGGTTATATTGCCCTCCATATGGTGATAATATAGGTTTTATTATCCCATCAAAAGTGCCTTTAAGTGAATCATTCGACAAGAACATCCCTCTTGGAGAAAGATACACCCCAAAAGAATTAATCGACAAGCAAAGATGTTTAGGAAGAGAAGTAAGTGGTGCAGTGACCAATATTTTCTTCTAGTTATCATTTACTATTTGCTTAATCTCTTCCTCTCCCCACCCTTGCCACTTAAAATTAAGGTGAACTTGGTGATTGTTATCTTGATACTCGCCGTGCTGATTTATTGGATATATACGATATCTTTCTGCACCAATTTCTTTCCTTAATTGCCATCTGAAGAACCATTGCATTGTAGGTCTCTTTTCCGTCACTCCTATCTTGTACATTCTCCCAATGTTGTTGTTTCTTGTTTTAGTCATGCTTTATTTTGGTGGGCTTTTGTTTCTTAGTTGGTTAATTCCTGAGAAATTTCACCTGATTTTATTTTAATCTGCTTTGAGAAGGAAGTTAGTGTATGTCTGTATGTTTAATGTGTATACCTTCTCTTTATTTGTTTTTTGTTTTTTTGGGTTAGGAGTAGAGGGAGCTTATATGTTTGCCAACTCACTATTTCCTATAGGGATTGGCTGTAGTCTTATTTGACTTATCTATTGAAGTTAAGTAATTATCCAAATATTCTTTATTAAACAGAATTATCTGAAGAAAACAAGAAAACATCCTTTTTATCAAAAAGTAAAGCCTTTGGCTGGACCCAGTAATTTTTAAGGCCAACTCTTGTGAGTTTTAAGTCCTGTGAGTTTTTATACTAGTATGTTCATAAAAGAAGTTGGTTGTTGTATAAGAAAAGAGTAAAAGAAAGAAATTGAAAGAAAGTTATCTGTGCGTAAGAGGACCTGTGCTCTCTTATACAACAAGATTTGGTATCTAATGTCTTCTGAGTTTATAGGACAAGTAGACATGTGTTCAGTGTGGTCATTTAGAGAGAGGTGTGGCTCAAAGATCATGGCTGCTAAGACTTCTGCTTATTTATTTGTAGTTCTGGTGGTGAAGCACCGAAGCTAGAATATTAAGTGTTTGTGTGTGAGTTGATGCCTTGTAGAAATATTACCTAAGATATGCATCTACATCAGCTTTTATTTGTGTCATTGTCTGTTAATCTTGCTTACTGCTAATCTTCTTACTAGTTGGATTTTTAGTGTCTGTTCAATATATATATAAAACATATTATCCATGTCTTGCATTATATTTCATCTTATCTTTAGCCCAATAGCCATCATCCATGTCTTGCATTACTAACAATCAATTGCAGATAGGACTGGTGGTTGATTTAACAAACACTGATCGTTACTATCCAGAATCAGATTGGACCAGTCATGATATCAAACATGTTAAGGTAAATATGGGCAGTTTTATTTATCCTATTTGATCTCATGGTTAACTGGCCAGTGGTATGCTATGTTCGGTTTATCCAGATTCGATGCCCGGGACAGGACTCTGTACCTGATGCTGAATCTGTAGATAGATTTGTTTCTGAGGTAATTCTTCTTCTGCTGTCGCATGCATGTCAGCTATCTTTTCATCATGCTCTGCATGTCTGGGAAGGGCGCCTATGGCTGTGTGATAATTACTTTTCACTTTGCTGAGTGTCTCATCTTCAGAACTTATATTTGATTGCAGATCGTGCAATTTACATCTCAAGAATCTCAAGTAAGCAAGTATGCTGTTGTCCACTGTACTCACGGTCACAACCGAACAGGATATATGATTGTACATTTTCTCGTACGTAATCAGTCAGTTAGTGTTAGTGAGGTTAGTGATCTATTTTTTTTTATTGTTTTATTCTTCTTAGTATTCCAACATAATTTAGAATATCTATCTGTATTATCTTCAGGCAATAGCAATATTTTCCCGAGCACGCCCACCTGGAATTTACAGACAGAAGTATGTTGAAGCATTATATGACTTTTATTTGCAAGCGAAGCCTGAACCTCTCGTTTGTCCTCAAACTCCAGAATGGAAGAGAGATGCTGATCAAGATAATGATGCTGTTGCTCCTTCTTCTGTAAGTAGCTCCTTTGAGATTATTTGGCAAACAATTGCTGCTTTGATATATCAGAAAATTCTCACGGGTTCAACCCTGGAGCAATTAGTGCACTATTATTGAATTGGTGAAAGATCATGCATGAAGCAATTATTGGTTACTATGAGGAGCGCTCTGATTATAGATGTGAATATTGTACTTAGATGCGTACCACATCACAATCACACTGTTTGAAGTTAATCACTGTGTGAAGTTACAAAGTCACGTTGTTGGCCTGTGTGACTTATCAAACTCCATGAACCAATGAAGTTTGTCTTTTCTAGTGCTGCAGGTTAACTAGGGAAGTGCCACATTTATTTTGCACTCACTTGCAGAGATTTGATTTGCTTTTCATATTTTACTACCGTTCTATAAGTTTGCGGATTACCAAAAGAACTGATTCCTTAGAATATTGCGTATTTTCTTTAAAGACAACAAGAAGTTGTTGACAGCAAGCTAGCATCACTATTTATCTTCACTCCGTTTCTGCCAAGTTTAAAAGGAGCGTGAACTGTAGGCTTCCCAACATTTAGGATAGATAAGGCTGTGAG
The DNA here is from genome assembly GCA_026770625.1 of Nicotiana glauca. Classification (NCBI taxonomy): domain Eukaryota; kingdom Viridiplantae; phylum Streptophyta; class Magnoliopsida; order Solanales; family Solanaceae; genus Nicotiana; species Nicotiana glauca. The sequence continues at coordinate 75,519 of MU785400.1, forward strand.
AAATATAACACAAAAGGAAGAACTGAAGATTGTAGTTCTTGTTTAGTCTCCCAAGCTATTGGGTGTTTAAATAGTACATACACCTATTCTAAACCTAAGTTGCTTGGACACCGATGCGGATCTAGAGGTCGGATCCTTCGAGATGTAAATTCTAAGATTCGGGATATGGATCCTAGTACGGATACAAGTGCGGGGATCCGGCTAAAAATAATTCAAAAAAATGAAAATATAAAAAATATCTCTAAATTATGAGAAATTTTGTGGAATACTTATGTATAGTTTGTAAATTGTGGATATCTTTTTTATTGTCAAGTTCTAGATAAGTAAAGGATTGATTTCCTAGATAAGGTATGCTACTTTCTTCAAATTTACCCTAGTTTTGGTTTTGATTTCGGGAATTAAATTGTATATCGTCTCGAATTTTTCCGTCCGTCATGGTCAAAGTACCCAAAATTGTTTGACCAGATCCAGTACGGATCCCATACCCACACCCATGCTAGTGTCATGTCGACATGGGTGCGGCACCTAAACTGCCATGTCAGAGCAACTTAGTTCTAAACTGGGAAAGAAATTAAGACAACTTACTTACAAATAAATATCTTCCTAATTGGTTCTAACTAATGTACACTATATTCTCAACAAAGGCTGTGTCATAATGGCACAAGTATCTCCACTGCTTAATTTGCTTAGGCAGATTATGGAGTAAAAGTTTAATTTTGGATTTGACGGAAACCTAAAACTTGCCGATAAATTGTTGTAAAGCTGATGCTTCAAAACAATCATGTCTTTGGTTTTGTGGCAACTTTTGTTGCTTCCTTGAAGAAAAATTGCTCTAGTAAGGATATTATCATTGACCTTGTAATGATGATAGTATGACTTGGATTGGTTTTCTCATTGTCCTGCTGATAGTACTCTTCTAGTTTGATCGGGTTAGCTAAATATAGGCTGCCTATTGAACAGCACGTTATTTGCTCATCAATCAGGATTCATGTATGCACCTGTTGTCTTCTTTCCTTTTTGTTCCTCATCTTTATTCAACATGCCAGAACCTCGTTATTGCAGGGGAGTCTTACAAAAGCAGGATCTATGTCAGTTGCAGATTTTGGGGGCGAACCTATCCCATTTGCAGAGGTTCAGAGGATGAAGAACTTCTGCTATCAAGTGCTTAATTTGCATGTACAGGTTCCAGTTATGCAAAAGTTCTATCATTTTTCACATCACAACATGTGTATTTTACTTTCTTTTACTGTATCTTATATGAATTGGAGTTCTCTTGTTTACTCATACTCATGGAAGCTTTGCTTGCAAGTAGCATTGTTTTCAATTTTGAATATTCTTCCAGATATTTACCCAAGTCTCAGATGAAACAAATTACATATAGTTCCTGAATGATAGTCATGTTCTTACTTTGCACGTACAAGTATTTTCCTGTTTGCTTTAGGTGCTTGCTATAATGTTATTATTATTATTATTTCTTTTGATTTCTTTTGGTACATAACTATATCTTTTGGTCCTTAGGCAAAGAGTAATACCCGAAGTCCAGGATCACACTCAGTCTCTATCAACAGGTTGAACTATAAATTCTTCTTTTTGGATATCTTTACACAAGCACTAATTTGGCAAAAAAATTGTCTCTTATACCCGACTTCTACAATATTTAGGCAATATTTTACATCAGCTTGAATGGCCAAACGTTGTATTCCAATAAGATGCACGTGGTGCCAAAGATCTGGGTCTTCCATTGGCTGGATGAGGGATCTTTAGCTGTTCTGTGTTACGCTTTAGGATTGGTGCATGCTTTATATAATATTGAAGCATAGATCAGGGATTTTACTAATTGCACTTGGAAAAGGATATTTTGAGCATGGTTATGATGCTAATTAAGAATTATTTTTCATGTTTGCTTCTTTGTTCTCAGAATTTATTTAAGATTTTAAGTGGCAAAGGGTGGGTGTTGTAGTATTGTAGTTTTGGCCTTTGGACATGATTAACATTTATTACTTGTTAAGAAATTAATTTTCTTTTATGTCTGAAGTATATTATTAGATTTCCAGGTTACTGAAAGCATAATTTAAGATAGTATAATTTTAAATGTGTCAACTTATCTTGATTTCATTTTCTGGAACTTTGATGCTTTGCGTCAAATTGTAGGGACAAATTGCATCTTCTGAGCCAGCAACTCTACCATGTCACCTGGAGTGCCGAGGGGCCACGATACATGATGCTAATAGATAGGGAGGGTTGTTATTTGATTGATACACAGTTCTATTTCAGGAAGGTTCAGTTGCGGTTTCCTTGCAAATATATCTATCAGGTACTTCATCCATCTTGTGCTTCATCGTGAGGAATACTGGTTCTGCAGCTTTACGATTTTGGTCTTTTTCTGCTGTAGAAGATTCACAAATTTCCTCTGTTAGGGTAGAGCTGACGTTACTCATCACTACACGTTACTTGATGGTGAATTGGTTACTGAGACTGAGCCAGAGACACAAGTGAAGAGGACTATTTACCTCATCTATGATATGATAGCAATTGATGAATCCTCTGTTACAGAGGTATGTCTTCGCGTACATATTTATCGGCCAAAATGACTCGAATGAATCTTTTGCGATCTATGTTCTGCATACCTCTTATCGTACAAGGATGAGAGATGCAAATATCAATAGTACTGTGGCGACAATCAACTTTTCCAAAAGAGTGTAGAATACTGCTACCTTTGCTTCAATATATGTGACGTAGTTTGGCTCATCACGGAGTTTAAGAAAAAAAGGAAACTTTTGAAATTTGTGGTCTTAAACATGCCATAATATTTGTATGGCTATATACATTTGAAATTTGTGGTCTTAAACATTGCATAACATTTGTGTGACTGTAAAAGCTTCTCATTAAGGATAAGGGTAAGTGGGTTAAATGGAAAATTTAAAATTAAATTGTTTCCAAATATAGAAAGGTGTCATCCTTTTTGGAGCATACTAATAAGAAAAGTCTGTATATAAATTGGAACGAGGGAGTAGTTGCTTCTTAGGTTGTAATTTATCTGTTTTGAGAATGTCATAAGGATGATTAATCCTCAGACTTCTGCAGTCAATCGTGTCTTCGAGAATACTGGTTCACTGGAGTAGTTTTTTGGTATTAGATATATGGACTATTCTTTCATGGGCATTTTCATCTTTCTCTTCCATTATGTGACAGATTTGCTTTCTGTGGCAAGCACTTTATCGTTTTCTTTCTACAGTCATCATTTTGGCATATAGTAAATTTTTAATTTGGTTGGGTTTTCATGAAAAGCTGCTTATTTTATGATTTGAGCATCCAAATACTTTTGCAGCTACCTTTCCACCATAGGTTAATGCTAATTGAAGACGAGGTGATCCGACCCCGAAACTACGAACGTGAATTCTTATTCACATGTGTAAATCCATACTACCAATATGACCTGGAATCATTTGAAGTATGTATGATCTCAATAAAGGCTCTCTACATGTTATTTACGATCCCTTCTGTCCTGATGATTGTTTTGCACATGCCAGGTGAGGAGGAAGGATTTCTATTTGCTGTCTGCAGCTTCTAAGCTGATCAAAGATATAACGCCAAGTCTTCCACATTCAACTGATGGTCTTATCTTTCAGGTGCTATGGGAGCTACTCGTATCTGCTTTAACATTAACAAGCAATTTTTCATATAAAGATCATTCAGATACAATTTAAATTAAGATGTTCAGTACACCCTACAAGAGCTTAAGGAAATTCTGGCCCAACCTTTATTAGTAGTGTCCTTAGTTTACCAAGCTTCTTTGTATCTCATTTAGATACCAATACATTTTAACTTGTGCTAGTGAAGTCTGCAATTTCATTCATCCTGGAATGAGGACAGTGAGAGACATAGGGACATTAGGCTGGAATTGGATAGATCAAGCTCGTCATTTGGCCTGGGACCGATGATCTGTTTACCTGCAGCATTTTGTTCCTTAAGCTAATTTTTTGTTCAAATTTAATGAACTGAGTAGAGTTAGTAACATTGGAGATCAAGCACTTTCATTAAGAGAGATATAGCTCATTAGAACTGCTCTCTCTCTCTCTATATATATATATGTGTGTGTGTGTGTGTGTGTGTAGAGTCAATTCAGATAGGGATGCTATTTAAAACAAATTTTCAAGGACAGAAGCTGGAATACTTTTATGCAAAGAAGTTGAATTTGGATTACATGAAAAAATACTAAGGTAGCAAAGAAAAGAAGAGGAAAAAAAGAGAGAACCGGTTGTGGTCTTTAATGAAATAATGAATGGAGAAATTGAAAGAGAATCAAGATTTAAAGAAGGAATAGGAACATGATAGGATCTGGAGCTAAAGAAAAAGGAACAGAAGTAAAAGCAACACGAACATTCAGACTATAATAGAGAAAATAAACAGAATATATGATAAAAGAAAAGAAAGAAGAATAAACCTGTACATGGAAAGCAAAATAAGCTTGGAACTTAAGATTCAGTATCTTAATCCTAAAGTAAATATACTCTGAATTTTTTAAAACAATTTATTCAGACCTAGCTTTTCCATTTAGACTAAAAAGAACATTTCTGGTAACAAAGTTCTGAATTGATATCTGCTTCCTAATACCAAAAAGACACCTAAAAGTACGAGACTTTGCTCTACTGAACCTTTCGATACTCTATCATTGCATGTTTACAATTTTCAGTTCATCTTACTGAAAAGCGAAGGAGAATGAAATTTTGAAGAGAAATTGGATGAAATGATTTCATCTGCAAATGCACCCAAGTGATGCACTCTCGTAGATCTGACTTGAGAGAACTTGTCCACCCCAATCAAGTGTAATTACCTTCGCTTACATGCTTGTTGTGCACTCTTAATGTGTCTGCATGCGTGTTTTGTCTTTTAATGTAAAGCTGCTGGGACCAGCAAGTCACTTTGTTATGGTTGGTACATTCTGAAGCTAATTTCTGCTTTAGATAGCAAATTGCTTGTAACTTTGCTTGTCTGGCTCCTGATAATTTATAATACAGGCCTGGAATGCAACTTATGTGCCTTGTGAACACGATGGGCGTCTGAAATGGAAATATCCTGGAATGATTACTGTTGATTTTCTCTTTGAGGTGGTTATAATTTCTTTCATCGTTAGCTCTCAAACTGCAGTTTATTTTGTAGTGTTTATATGCTGAGCTTTTTCCTGTGTATACATTAACAGTAGTAGATAACATCACATAGTAGTGGCTCTGATCACTTTACTACTAGGATAATCTGATTAACAAGTTGGCGTTGGTAGGTGGGAGTTGACGGTAGCAATTTGCTTTATCTGCAAGAACATGGAAACAAGAAACTAATTGAAGGTTGCAGAGTCATGTTTAAAGGTTTGATGATCACTTCTTTTTCTCCTTTCTTTGAGCTCATATTCCCTTCTAGGAGTTTCCAGTGGCAAAAAGATCTCTCCTTTCCTTCCCTTTGTTTGCAACGCTCGTCTGTGCTAGCTGGCACTGAGAATTTGAAGATCTATCCCTTGAATTCTATTAGGAAATGTTAGGAAATTCCTTTGCTTTTGTTCTGCAAAAAATAAGGTGGTGATAATATGACTGCCTCCTCAAGTTTTCTTAACCAAGTTTGGTCTGATTGGTACTTTCTCCTGCAGATGGGTCTGACTTGTCTTTGTACTCGAGTAGGATAATAGAGTGTTCCTGGAACGCTCATGAAAATGCTTGGATCTTTGTGCGGATCCAAACAGAGAAATCAAACCCAGATCGTATTAGTGTCTACAAGGAGGTTTGTCTTATAGCAACATCATCCCTCGTTTTAACAGCATTTACAACTATTTTTGACCGATGAAACATCTAATGGACAGGCAAAGCACATCATAGAGAGCAATCTTACAGAGGATATCTTGTTAGATGAGATTGATAAAGTAGCAGGTTTACCTATATACACTGACTGGGTAAAACGACACAGTGGATCTTCTTTTAGAAATGTTTGGAGAAGGCATTGAGGGATTTTCTGCTCTTCTTTTCTTTTTACCATTGAGGGATTGAGGTGAGAGGCGGAGGAGGTTTTAGTCTAATTCAAAATGACTGCAGGTTTTTTGCAATCATCATTCATCATTCAGGGGGATTCTTCTCATTTACTGATTTTCCAAGTTCAAAGAGTGATAATTTAGGGCGTATCTTGGTTATGATGGAGGCAAGTGCTGGGCATAAAAAAATTCATTTGCTCAGTCAATCATCAGAACTCTGGGGAATGTAAAGACAATATAAAACTAGAGGTCTAGGTGATGTTTGTAAAATTTTCTTGGAAAGTTGGTGCAAAATAGTATCAACTTTTTTTCCTTTTCCTTTTAAACTTATCACTCAAAGTGGAGGCTTTTGTGATTTCATGTACCTACTGTAATATGCAGAAAAAGGATACTGTACGATGATTGTCGTATGTAGAAGCTGTGATCTTGAAATGAAATATACATGATTTCTGTGCATGCCATATGATTAGCCTAAGCTTATTCAGATCCCGGAATCTTACTGATAGCAGTAGAGGTGTCAAATGAGTGAGTTGAGCTAAAATTGAGCGTGTCAAAAGATTACTTGAACTAATGATGTATGGTGGGCCGGGCTGGGACCGGGATCGGGACCGGGACCGGACCGGGCCCGCGGTCTTAACGGGCTAAACAGTCCTGGCGGGCCGGTCCTGGTGGTGTAGAAAGCTTGGGGCGGGCCGATTCCTTACTTCAAGCCCATGAGCCCGGGATCGGCAGGCGGGCCTGGGCCGGTTCAACCGGGCCTAACGGGCTCCAACGGCTCTTTTTTAAATTTAAAAAAAAAAAATACCAACGGTTAGATTTTAAAAATCTAGCCGTTGGCCTTTAATTTTCAACCGTTTGGAACTTTAAAAAATAGCCATTTGACCCCCAAAATTTATTTTAACCTCAAATTTTATATAATCACACTTTTTTCCAATTCTCAACTATAAATACCCCTCATTCTTTCATTTTTACTCACCAATTCATCAATCTCTCTCAATCTATATC
>MU785406.1:0-29908 GCA_026770625.1 Nicotiana glauca
CACACAAAGCAATACTATTTTAATTTGATTTTTTGGGAATAATTCTCATATAGGGCAAAAATCACGTGCTCACAAACATTACCACATTCTGAACCAAATAATGATCCCCGCTCCTTAATATACTTTTTATAATCAGATTGCACTAATCCTAAATCCCACAATCTCATCTTACCCAGTACGAACTGCTCAGGCAATGAGCCACTCCGAATGCGATCACAAGTCTCATATGACGCCACAATGTGCCAATAGGCCACCAATCTGAACATAACACAAACGAAAATCGAACTCTGGAAGGAATTACCTAACCCCTGCACTAGTACGGACCTTCCTTAGAAGATAGGAAGCGAAACACACAAAAGAAAAAAATAACATATAGAGGACCAGACTCGACATCACATTGTTGCGGCGTGCAACCCGATCCACACAGCATAGCCATGGCGGCATGCCACCCGATCCTCACAATATAATCATGGCGGCGTGCCACCCGATCCAAGTAACATACCCATGGCGGCGTGCCACCCGATCCAAGTAACATACCCATGGCGGCGTGCCACCCGATCCACACGTGGAACTTACATAGAGAGATACATCGAGCCAAGCTGCCCATTACAACAAGATATTGAATTTGGTCACAAGCACGCTAAGTGCATAATACCATCCCTGAGGGACATATAGTGCCATAAGCTACGAAACTCGAGCACAACTAAGGTGCGATATATAATCTGAATCTCAAGAGCCATTTTGCTCATAATACGATATTCCCACGCGGATCCTCAACACATACACAATTTCTCAGGTCGTCTCACAACTCACACAGTGCAATGTATCACTATATGAAATATCTGACAATGAGATAATACCCTGGCTACTCCATAAGGAGCGCGTTACTGAAATGAACACAACTGGCCTGACATAGAGCCCATATTCACATTTAAACCCATCCACCGACCTCAAGTCGATCCTGATCACATCAAACTAAGTCAATAACCTTTCAAAGGTCCATACCAATTTCCCTCTCCTCATAACACACAAAATAACCGTCATAACCAGAGCAACTCATCAGTTCATAACCCAATATACAAAGTACCCTCCAGGCATAAATTCTCAAATTAATGATATTACCACAATCCTCATACTTGGTTTAAATCCTTAGCCAATAAAGTGACTACATGTCACACTTGTACAATCTTCCCGTGGGACACGCTCGCACAATTTCCCGAAATAAATAACGGGTTCGCACATCTAAACCATCGGATGCACTAACGCTGAAAAGCGATCCGGAATCCTTAACCAGGATGCAAAACCTCTTCCACAACACATCGATCTCAGGTGACGCGGAGGACAATACCAATTTACTCTAATCATTCAACCACTTCCTTGCCCATCCGAGCCCGTGACATCCTTGTCAACACCGAACTACAACCTTGATCCTTACTTCACATTTCCATACCCCTCACCGCACCCAACGTGCCAATATACGATAGGATACGATTTTTCATCATAACTCCGAAATCATGAATATTTTAACACTTCGTCATATAAGAACTTTTCACTTAACTCACTTCAAGAGAATCATAGCAACACACAGGTAAATTCCCATAACCGTAGGATATGCAATTCTCTAAGTAGTGGTCCAAGCCACCATATCCCTTCCGGAATCCGCTTCCACTTGACAAGCCATAACAGAAGAATGCTTCTGAATAACATCAATTACGGCAGCCGACAAACCTCACACGTACCGCCACAAATCATACGCATAACTCGATCACGCTGAACGAACTGATCTCTGAACCCAATATGCCAATTCAACTATGGCCAATCAATCTACCTCCTTCCAGTTTATCCTTGATTGCCTTAGAAATAATACTAACTCCATTCAACACACAATATACTCCATCTACACTCATCCCGAGTGACCTTGAATCACGAGACCAGGCTATCTCAACTCCCACGAACTATTTCATATCACTCAAATGCTGCACCACAAGTCAAAATATCATAGAACATTCTGTGCCTCTGCTCATAAACTCCTACAAGGCTTGATTCTTAATTGTACCTACAAGCTCGACATCATTAGGCACCACACTTTACCTCTTGAATTCACTAGGACCGTTACTGAGAGCCACCCGCTCTGACTTGGTTTCGAATATAATTAACTTCATGAATCTTCTAGCACATTAATATCCTCTCAACGAAGCACCTGGCAGCACCACTCCCCTTTAAACCCGCTTCTATACAAGGCATAAATTCTGAATCTTTTCCTAAGTTCGACCATGAGCCAACAACGCCAACCATAGCATGCATTCCATAATTCATCTACTCAATTCACCACTTATGGTCTTTTCTCGTAGCTGAATTAATCCATCAATGTGCTAATAACCAGAAATCACGCAAGTAGTTAATCATACAGCCCAATCATAAGCGGTGGGACTCTCTCACTTAGCTTGAAGCCATCATTTCACCATTCTTGAGTTCGCCCGACCTTTTTACCTCTTATTGACTTAACCTCGCACCACCAGTTATCAAAATCTCTCGGGATCTTCCTGTAAATCCCATCTTTCATATTCTAAGTCATCATCCACATCCGCACGATCGATCTTTTTGTTGAACAACCAATATAATTCCTTACAGAAGCTTCGCCAACCACGCGACTGCTAATCTGCTCACGGGGAATAACCCACCTAGGGGAATCACCTCCCAACATCTTCCCACGCCACTGCACGAGGTACATTTACTATGACACCAATAGCCCATCCTGAGTCCGAGCTCACCTTCTAGTTGCACAAGTCCATTCGCCCCTCGCAGACATCAATTAAATGCGCGGCAACATCCTTCCAAATTCAAGGTTATGTTGCACCCTCCTCCATTTCAAGCAGCTCCTTTCCGTCATATCAATCTTCTGCCGCATAATAGCCCATACTTCACATCATACCCGCAGGCTTCAATCACCAATCATTAAGATCCCCAATTCGATCCAAACTCTCTTTAGGGCGTGTAGTCATCCTACTACCAAGCCCATATGCAACCCTCGCCACTCTCCCACTTTGGCGGAACTCATCTCCTTAATCGGTCACTCGACCTTGCTTCTCATACTCGGCCTTCTAGAAATTTTAAACACCGCCTAGCACTTCCCACATGTCCTTCCTCATATTTTACTGCTCAATTGTTGCCTCACATAAAATCTATCTTCGTGGCACTTGAATCCACCATTGTTGCTAACTTTAAACATTTCCAAAGGTCATCTTTATCGAGCAGTCAACATTAGAAATTGTGATTCGATCTTAAACCACTGTATCATGCGATATCTGATAGTTGTACCTCCAATATTTTTCACAACATCCTTCCATAAAGGCGAATTGTAGCAGATTATAACACCAACAACTTAGTACGTTCAATCAGGACCACGACACCCTCTCATAAAAGAAAGCTCAACCACGTTTGCAAATACCAAGCCTTATTACTTCCACCAGCCCACACCTGACCATTCTTAGTCCAACTGCCTTTTCCCGTGTCAGGAATAAAATACTGAATCCCTTTGATTACACACTGAGTAAACCTCCCTTCAATTCATTTACTGCCCCGACACGTGGGTAAACACCCTACCATCATAACAACACTGCGGAATAATCGCTCATAAGCATTATGGCAACCTGTGCCTAACCTTATGGCTCTTAGAAGTTCTGTTACTGAGCTGAAACAATAGAATATCCCTCGATAATGCGACTATAATAGCCCAATCAACTATACCGGAAAATCCTTCTGCATCACATTTGTAGTGCCATTACAATCCTTCAATTTTTGATTTATAACAAGCGCTCGCGTAAGATTGAGTAGGAAGAAATCAAAGGCATAAGCCTCAAAGGAATCGAACCGCACGAAAAGAAAATCAAGAAGGGAAGTACTCCTAATAGCCTTGTACCCTCCCGAGAATAAGTACAGACGTCTCTGTACCGATCCGCGATACTCTACTAGACTTGCTCATGACTCGTGAGACCAACGGGAACCTAGAGCTCTGACACCATGTTGTCACGACCAAAATCCACTAAGGGTCGTGGTGGCGCCGGACACCTCTGTTAGGCAAGCCAACAAAATTATCAATTAAATCCTCTTTTAATACTTTTGAAAATCTAAGGTTTTTCCTTCCATTTTTCATAAATAAAACATCACTACTTGAATTCAAATTTAAATAATAACAATTAGTCCAATCCTTCGAAAACCATCCAAAAAACTCGGTGTCACAAGTGCATGAGCAACTATCGATATGGATAAATAAAATACATCATATGTCCGAAATACAGTGGACATGGAATAAATAATAAGAAAGCACTGGAAGGAACTACACTAGCTGCGGGTCGTCTCGAACAATGCAGCTCACCTAGTCCCAAAGTCATCCATGTTGCTACGCCCAGTAGGCTGCTAAAGGTATATATACATGTGCAACAAAAATGCACAAAAGTGTAATATGAGTACGTAATCAACGTGTACTCAGTGAGTATCCCGCCTAATCGCGAAGGGGTAGAGACGAGATGGTCAACTTTGACACTCTCTAATAGTCCAATGACTATTTATCCTTAATACCCATATTAAACAGTGGATTTATTTTATAAACATGATTCTAATCCAAATAGAGGAAGCAAGTAAACGCGTAATTCTTTCATAGGAAAACTTCCAAAATTTCTCTTTAAATATAATCCAAATATTTTTAAGCCACAAAAGGGCAATAATAACTTAATGAAGTTCAAGACAACAACACAGACATGCGCAAATCATGTCGAGGTCGACGGCCCGCTCCAACAGAAATGTAAATTGTGCATTGCCGAGGGTCGAGCGGTACGAACCATAGATGCATCTATTCTCACCGAGGCGATCGTCCCGATCCATAATCATCAAGAAAATATCAAGTAAGCACATAAGGCTCAATTACATACCAGGGAATTCCTACCAAGGCTCAACAAACTCATATGTTCACTTTGCATTTCCTCAAGTCTCTATCAAATCATAAATGATCATATTGGCAATTTAAAATAAGAGATATTCCCCAACTAGACATGACGTGGGTCCTAAACTACCCGAACAATTATCATATAGCAGCTACGCTCGGACTCTCGTCACCTCATGCGTACGTAGTCCCCACAATTAGGAGCACGTAATTAATTACTTCACCAATGGGGTAAATTACCCCTCACAAGATTAGAAAGGAGACTCACCTCGATCCGAAGACTCAAAACCGGCATTCTACATTCTTCCGAGGACTCCAATTGATGCACCACGCACCAAGACTAACCAATGGTTACACAAATCCATTAATATACGCTCAAATATTCATTACAAACTAATTTATAGCAATTCCTAACCCCGATTAGAAAGTTGACAAAAATTCCCTCGGGCCCACGTGCCCGGAATCCAAAACTTTTCGAAGATAAAGTTTACCCTTAACCTTAGGAACTCGAATATATAATTTTCTCTTAATTCCACACTCAAAATCGTAATCAAAATCCAAGATTTCTAATTTCCTAGGTTTTCAACCAAAACCCCTAATTTACACTAATCTTCATGCTTAAATCCATACATAATTGATATATTTAACTCAAAAGTGATGGGGAAAACTTACCTTAACATTGACGACAAAAATCCCCTCTTGAAGCTCCCCAAAAATCGCCCAAGCCATGAAGAAATGGGAGAAATGAACTAAATCCCACGATTTAAATCAACCTCACTGCTCCAGGTACTTCCGCTTTTGCGAAAAAATACCGCATCAGCGGTTCCGCTTTTGCGGACCTTTGACCTTTGATGCGGTCCCACTTCTGCGGACCTTTGAACGCATTTGCGGTCCTCCCCAATATACTCCCAACCGCTTCTGCGATCATTTCTCCGCAGATGCGGTCCCGTTTTTGCGGAACCTTGACCGCATATGCGGCTCCCCGTCCGCTTCTGCGGTCAACCAACCGCAGAAGCGAATATACCAGCAACTAGATGCCTTTATCTCTCTTCCAAATTTCAACTTCGATCCGTTAACCACCCAGAATCACCCCCCCCCCTCCCCCGAGGCCCCAGAGACCTCAACCAAACCTACCAACTAATCCCAAAACACATTACAGACTTGCTCGAGGCCTCAAATCATATCAAACAATGCTAAAATCACGAATCAACCCCCAATCCATGTTTAAGGAACTTTAGAATTTCAAACTTCTACTTTCGATGTTTAAACCTGTGAAATCACGTCCAATTGACCTCAAATTTTGCGCACAAGTCATATTTGACATTACGGACCTACTCCATGGAATTGGATTCCGACCTCGATATCAAAAAGTCCACTTCCGGTCAAACTTCTCAAAAACCTTCAAATTTCTATATTTAGCCAAATGGCTTCAAAATGACCTACGGACCTCCAAATTCACCTCCGGTCGCGCTCCCAACTCCAGAATCAGCTTACGGAGCTATTCACAGTCTTGAAATCCCAAATGGATATTGATAACACTGAAATGCACTTCAAACCAAACCTATAGAATTTTTTCCAAAATGCTAACTTCCACAATAGGCGCTAAAACACTCTCGGGTTATCCAAAACCCAATCCGGGCATACGCCCAAGTCCGAAATCATCATACGAACCTGCTGGAACCTTTAGATCTTGATTCCGAGGTCATTTACCCAAAATTACAATTTTAGCCATTTCTCCCAACTTAAGGCTTCTGAAATGAGAATTTTTATTTAAATTTAACTTCGAACTTCCTGAATTTTAATTCCGACCATACACACAAGTCATAATACCTGAAATGAAGCTGTTCATGGCCTTCGACTGTTGAACGGAGTGCTAGTACTCAAAACGTCCGATCGGGTCGTTACGCGAGGTCCCAAGCCCGAGAAATAAATTTTTAAAGAAAATTATTTTCTAAAAATATATGAGTTTTTGAAAATGAAATGTGTTTGAAATTTGATAGTATCGGGGCCGTATCTTGGTTACGAAACTCGGTACAGGTCTTATATGTGATTTAAGATGAGTTTGTAAAATTTGGTAAGAAACGGACTTGAAATGATGTGAATCAGACCTTATTTGAGAGAATTAGAAAATTTGATGTTCTTAAGTGATTTCATGATTTTAATGTTAAATTGATAGTTGTAGATGTTATTTTGGTGATTTGAATGCACGAGCGAGTCCGTATGATATTTTTGGGTTAGTGTACATGTTTGATTCTGAGCCCCGAAGGCTCGGATGAGTTTTGGATAGGCCACGTAGTGAAGTTCGAAGTTAGGAAAGAAAATGTTGTAGGTTGCAGGTCTGGTGATGGACTCTGATCTCGCAGTTGCGAGATCAGGGATCGCAAATGCGATGTATGAGATTATGGGATTTGCGAGGGGCCCTTCGCAATTGTGAAGTAGGGACTAGCCAGCCTTACTCGCAATTGTGAGCAATCCTTCGCAATTGCGAAGTACTCAGACTGTTCAAGGGGTCGCAAATGCGACAATAGCTTGGCAAATGCGAAAGAAGTAGGAACCTTCAGGGTTCGCAATTGCGAATCCATTGTCACAAATGCGACATTTAGTGATTTTTCCCCAGGATCGCAATTGCAACATGTTTTTGGCAATTGCAAAGATAGCAGGGCCTGAAGGGGTTCGCAATTGCGAAGCCTAGTCGCAATTGCGACATCAAAGACCTGTAAATTCACATTTAGGCGCATTTTCAACCATTTTTCAAATATTTTCAAAACCAAGACACTCTAAGGCGATTTTTCAAAGGTAATTTCTTCTCCAAATCAATTGTAAGTTATTTCTAACTTGTTTTCTTCAATCTTTAACATATTTTCACATGATTTCAACTCAAAATCAATGGTTTTCATGGGAAAAATTGGGTATTTTGAGTAAAACCTAGGTTTTTCAAATTTTGGGGATTTGGACCTCGATTTGAGGTCCGATTTCAAAACAAATTATATATTTGAGTTTGTGAGTGAATGGGTAGTCGGATTTTGGTTCGAACCTCGGGTATTTACCATATGGGTCCGGGGTCGATTTTTTACTTTTTGGGAAAAACTTTAGAAAATTTATTTTTATGCATTAGAACTGATTCATTTAGCACTTATTGATATAATTAAGTAACTTATGGCTAGCTACGAGCGAATTGGCGGTGGAATCAAGAGGTAAAGCGATAGTTTAGGCTTGAACTGTGTTTGAGGCATCGAGGTAAGTGTTTGGTCTAACCTTAGCTTGAGGGATTAGGAGTTGTGTCTTATTTGCTATATGTTATTTGTTGAGTACGACATATAGATATGGTGATGAGTATCTATACGTTGGTGTCAAGCATGCCCGTGAGCCTTATGTTATGATTAATGTGACTCTGTTTGTACTGTTTATGTTTAATATGGTGGTTGCTATTGTTGAGCAGCGATTGTGAAAACAATACTGGTGATTGTATATTGAAGAGCGTTGGCTCAAGTGGTAAAGTGATTGGTGGAAGTAAATGTGAAAATGAGAAGAGGATTGCAGTATTGATTCCCTGCTGGGACGGTGTTGCTTTTAATGTTGTTCCCCTGTGGGGATGTTGTTGTTTTGATATTGTTCCCTTATCAGGAATTTATTATGATTCATTTATTCCTTGCCCTTATTACTTGTATTTGTTGTTTGGGTGAGGAAGAGTATAAAGCACGAAGGGTGATGCCGTGCATTATTTTGGTAAGAGAGTGTTAAAGCATGAAGGGTCATGCCGTGTATTATTTAGTGAGGAAAAGTGTAAAGCAGGAAGGGTGATGTCGTGCCGCATGATGTACCATTACATGCCGATTATATTTATTTTATGGTGAGGATGAGAGTAAAAGCACGAAGAGTGATGTTGTGCAGTTTATATTGATTTTTATGGTGAGGATGAGAGTAAAAGTACGAAGGGTGATGCCGTGCACTTGTTTGATTTCTGATCCTTGTTAATAATTGAATTGTGGTGTTCCATATATTTAACTGTTGTCCTCCTGTTGCCATTTGGTATTTTCCCACAGCATATCTTCCCTCTCCCATCCTTGACTGTCTATTTCTGCTTCCATTTTCTACTGTACATTATTTATCTACACATGTTTATTTGGCAGTCTGGTCCTAGCCTCGTCACTACTTTCCGAGGTTAGGCTAGGCACTTACCATCACATGGGGTCGGTTGTGTTGATACTATGCTATGCACTCTTTTGTGCAGATTCCAGTGCTGTAGATTTCGGACCGCAGTGAGATTTCTGCTTCTTGTTTATCAGGCTATCTGAGGTAGCTGCAGGCGCCCGGAGGCCTTGGCGTCTCCCTCTATCTATTATTCATGTTTCTTTTATGTAATCTCAGAGACAATATTTTATTATTTCTTTCAGGCCTTTATTTGTAGTACTCTTAGACAGTCTGTGAAATTGTGACGCCAATCTTGGGTAGATTTGTTATGTAATGATATTAGCAGGATTATTAAAACTTAAAATTGAATCTTCCGCTTGTTAAATTTTTTTGATTATTAATTGTTGCCCTAACTGTCAACGAATTTAAAAATGGAAAAAGGCAAATAATTTAGTTGATTGACTTGCCTAGAGTTTACTAGTGGGAGGCATCACGACTCCGAAGGATGGAAAATTTGGATCGTGACAATCAAATAGACAATATAAAAAAGAAGTTGAGAATTAGAGATAAGGAAAAATTTAGAGTAAAGTATTACAATTACTCGGTGCTCGCCTCTCTCTAGTCGAGCAATTATATAATTCAGTTGCTTTTTTTAATGTTGCTAAATAAATAATTTCATGTACAGATAAAGATATAGGCTTCTCAATCTCAATAGATAATTTTTGTAAAATAAAGCTCTTTTTCTCTTATATGACAATGATGATTAACATCTTTTATTGATCATATAGTTCAAGATTGTAGCTTAAGCATATGCACTCTAATTTATCACCGGTACAAGGGGATTCTTTAAAGTATGAGTTCTCTAGCTTTTTCATGATAAAAGTTGTACCTTTTTCCTTTTTAAGTTTCCATCAGACGAAGACCAATGAACCACATAATACAGAAGAAATGGATGGAAATTGACATAAGGGTAAAAGTTTAAATATAAATATTTTTAATGGGTTAACAGTTTATCCAATAGGAAAACTGAGTAATCTGCCCCCAAATCGTTAAGCCGTTAATTATAAAATTTCAGTTTGGTTACGAATCATTACCACGATAACCCCATTCCAATAAGCCAATAAGTCATTTTTAGATTACGATTCGATTTTGAACAGTCCTAGCTAGAGTTATACTTTTAGTAATCAACTAATGCTTTCTTGATCAATTAGATAGGGTTTACGGACTAAATGAGATTTCCATATTAGTTGGATGACGATTGTTTTGTATCTTTATATAATCTTGGTCAATTCTCACCTTATCAGCTAGCTTTTAAGTTTGAATTAAACCTAAACTTTACTTTATAGATATACTATCTCAAATCAGACTGAAGTCTTGAGTTTAAGTCACGCCGTCATTCATTATCAAAAAAAAATTACATGTGATTGGCCCAAGTTTAAACTCTAGATGGGTTAGTCACTCTTTTGAACAGTAAAAAATGCGAATAAAAATCATTAGGAAGAAATAAGAAAGATGCTAGTAAGGGTTGGATGAGTTGGTTGTTTCCCATACATAGGAGACCTGGAATCGATACCCCTCATCAATTGCCTCCTAAGTAAGAGCTTGTCGTACCGAACTTATCTAGTGTGGTTTACATCTCATCTGTGATTTACGGGATATTACAAAATAAGCAAGTTACCAAGTGCCTATCCGAAGGGTATGGCAGCGAATTTTTCTAGGAATTTTCAAAAAAAAAAAAAGAAGAAAAGGAAAGATATTCCCAAAAAAGGAAATAATAATAAAGAAAGAAGGTGTGACATGGCTGACCTTGAAATTATTTTATTTTATTTTCTGAAGAAAAACATAACAAGCTTAATCTGAAAGTGTATTACATCACACAGCTTTTATCGTAGTACTAGTGGGTGTAGCCCGTGCTAAGCACGGGCCCAATAGTTGTTTAATGTTAATGTTTTTTGCAATTGTTTCTAATAGTAACCTAAATTGTCCAAGAAAAATGCCATGCTCCTTTGTGTGGTGATATTTTCTTCATTCTATATTAATGTATTATCAATTTCCAATGTTGCAAAACGTTTCTCACAACTAATATCTTAAGCTTCACATGAACTGCAACAGTGTCGGATCAAGGATTTTAAAGTCGTGGGTGCTCACTTATAAAAATTCTGAAAGAAAAGGAAAAAGGAGTTTAGTTATGGGTGCTCACTCAATATTTATCTAAATATTTTTATAATTACCTATACAAATTTACTAAATTTGTCAAAGACAAGCACCCAAAAACAACATATAGATCCGCCACTGACTGCAATGGTTAGGCATACCAATGACGGGGTGAAAATCTTAACTTAGAAGAACAAAAGGTGAATGTTGTGAATAGAAAGTAAAATCCTTTATTTGCAATTGTTCGCAATGTATTATAACAGTACGATGCTAAAATGGTGATCTTGGCCAATCTATTCCAATGATATAAAGGAGTTTACAAGATGGAGAATTGAACCTTTACTAACAAGGCGAAAGATCTGATAGTTAACCAATTAAGCTACTAAGACCCCCCAACGCTTTACTATTAGTTAATAGACCTTAAACATTAAACTGTTGGAAATACAAGAGATAAGCTGGTATTGGAAAAAAATTTGTCATATAAGGGATAAGCTCGCAGAAGGGTACAATCAGGGCATATGGCAAAGGCAAACAGGAGGATACACAATCAAGAAAGGGTACTCTTAGCTGAAAGGGGCACTGGATAATTGTCAATGAGGAGGATGGGTTTTGGGATGCACAAAATGTTCCAAAATATAGCTTTATCTGTTGACTAATTATGCAAGGTAAGTTGCTAACTAAAGATAGGCTAGCCAACAGAGCAATATGCTCAGAGGGCCTATGTGAACTGTGTGAAAATACCCCAGAATCTATACAGAACTTGTTCTATGAATTTCACCTCTCTAAGATGTGTATTAATGAAGTTCTACAATGGCTGAAAATAAGCATAATAAGCTATGAAGGCAGCATCTGTGGAAAAGAAATGATAGAAAGATGAGAAGCAAATTTAGAAGGGAGTTCTCCTATGCTATATTGGCTGTATTGAGCTACCACATATGGAGGGGGAGAAATGAATTTGTATGGGAAAGTGTTGTGTCTAGGCCTATAAAGATATGTACTCAGATAAAAAAGGAATGCAAAATGCGTGTGATGGAGATACTCAACAGGAAGAAGCGGGACAAGGATAGAAGATGGATAGAAGAAGTATATAGCTAAATAGAAGCTAGGATATACTTGTACAGGATAGAATATAAAATAGACTTACTTGTAATTAGATGAGTAAGTATAGATTATAAAGATGGATGATATTGATGTCTCTTTCCTGTAATTCAATGTTTTTGTCCTGGTGATGAATAAAAATTTTCATTCCACCAAAAAAAAAAAAAATGTTGAGACCTTAAATTTCTAATGCGTTAGATTAAAGCCTCGCTACTTGTTTCTTTTTCCTTCTCGAAGGATCGTGTTTGACAATATAATTCGATAGCATCAGACTCAAAATCTTAAAAAGGTATAAGTAGAATGAGAAAAGTATATTCTTTAAACATCTTCGCCCACATGTAATCGTGTTAAGGGAATACGAAGTAGCAAAAAATATTATGAAATTTTTTGAAAATTCTAATACAATCAATGAGAGACCAATGTATTCTTTAGCGCCTTTCTGCACACGTAATCTTGCAATTGGTTCTTCGGCTTACACGTAATAGAACATTACTATAATCAGCGCTAGTGAACATTACTATAATCTTTCGATCAACCACTCATATATGATCAGTAGAAAGTACTGTATAAATTTTAAAAAAATAAGTGATAATGTTATTATTTGTAGAACAGGGATAGAAATAATACGTGCATGAACAAATTGAAGCAATTATTCATCTTAAATAACCAGGTTTACTGTAGAAGAGAAAAATAATCAGGAATCAAACTAAAGAACTTCGTTTTAATGCATGTGCCATTTTTAGCATAAACTTTATGAGAAGTGCAGGAATCCAATACATGGACAATATAATCCAAATTTTAAGCATAACACAGTGATGGAGTTACCCTTTTTTTTTACAAGGATAAATTACACTATTACTGCTAGGAAGGAACTTGTCTAACATTCAAAAATAAGAAAACGGTAGAAATAAGAGGAAAGAGCATCAAATGTCCCTAATTTTGGAAGTTCATTTTTATTCCTAAACAATGATCTTGTTTTAAGTCCTTCAAGTTATGCTTGTTTGACATCATCACTCCTTGTATTGATTTTAGGCCACTTATCTTATCAAAAATAAAATTTTCAGCTTATATTATGTTATATATTAAAGGTATCAACAAAAAGATGTCCCAAAATCTATATAAAGTAAAAGAAAAGAAGCATTGCTGAAGATCTACCAAGCTTTTATTATTTGTCTTGAACATATTTTTCCAAAACATCTTGATTCAGATAGTGAAAGGAACGTTAATTTGACCGCAAATTGAAATAAGCGAAAGCAAAATATGTAAACTTTTAGGAACATAGACTTTGAAAAAGATCACAAAGATAGGATTAATATATCAACTTGTTCGAACAAAGATTAGCGCATTAAATTTATGAGCTATAGGGTAATAATTTCGTAGCACAAACTTCATATGTCACGGTATTCATTCAATAAAGAAAATTAATTTAACATATAAATTAATTGAGTTAATTTATGAATAGATATGTGGAAATTTATGGATCACATAAAAAAGAGAAAAAAGATCAAGCTACTTTGAATATCATCTCTCCTATTTAAACTTCAACGTTTTTATTTTATTTATTTATTAACAAATTTCCTAGTCAAAGTTGACTGCAATAATGTAATGTACTCAATTGGAAAGTAGAATGAAAAGTAGAATATAAGTAGAAATGGCAACAATGGAGTTTTATTGATTGTCAAATGAATACAATTGTTACTACTCAACTATACATTAGTAACTATCAACATTACAAGCAGAATGAAACTCCATTGAAGATCTTCATTGGTACCTGTAATGGAGAATTGAGAATTAGAGAGGAATTAGGGTTGTAGGAGAAGAAGAAAGTAGAGAAGAAGTAGAGAAAGAAAGTAGAGAGAGAAAGAGAGAGAAAAAGGAATTACCGGTCAAAAACTAACTTCTAATCCCCAGCCCAATTTCTTATAACAGATTGAGGCCCAATTCTGTTATACAAGGGCTAATCTGGACCCTCCGATTATAACAACTACTTATAATTGGGGCCGTCCGATCCTTTAACGTTCCTCCTTTATTTACCCTAATTCCCTTACTTTCCTAATTCATTTTTCTTCTTCTTCGAAATTCACCTCAACCTTCTCGAACATTACAATACTCCTCCCATGAAACAGACCTTGTCCTCAAGGTCGATACTGAGCTACAAACTCAGGAAAATGGCTTCGTACGTATCCCCAATCCTCCCATGTGGCTTCCTCAGGGCTTAGATTAGCCCATTGAACCAGAACCTTAACCCCAACTCCATTATTGACCTTCACCATTTTTCTCTGAAGAATAGCAATCGGTTAGATCTGGACTCGTCCATCAACATCACAAGTTGGAGGTTGCATCTGAGGGTTGATTGCTGGACCTATCCTCTTCTTCAACTAATAAATGTGGAACACTGGATGGACCTGCGAGCCTGGTGGAAGTTCAATCCGGTAAGCTACTGCTCCTACCCTCTGTAGAACTTTATAAGGCCTATAAAAGCGAGCACTCAGTTTTAAATTTTTTTCTGATAGCAACTGATGATTGTCTGTAAGGCTATAGTTTAAGATAAAAAAAGTCCCCCACTTCAAATTGTCTATTTATTCTTGCACGATCTGCATAGAATTTCATCCGGGTCTGTGCCTATGTGAGATTCTCTTTTAGATGTTGCAGTATAGTCTGCCTCTGAGCAATACATGCCCCAGCCTGTGTATTGGTTGGGTAAGGAAGAGAACCTAGGGAAACTTAGGGAGGTGGAAACCCATATAGAGCCTGAGAAGGTGTTGATTTCAGGCCACTATGATAGTTGGTGTTATACCACCATTCTACCAATGGAAGCCACTTAAACCACTGCTTCTGGTTAGTGAACACCATAGCTCTCAAGTAAGATTCCAAACACTTGTTCAATCTCTCAGTCTGACCATCAGTCTGTAGATGATAAGAAGTGAACATGTGTAATTTAGTTTCCAATGACTTAAACAGGCTCTGCCAAAATTGACTGGTAAATATACCATCTCTGTCAGTGATAATAGTTTTAGGTAAACCATGTAGCTTATAAACCTCATTTAGGAACAAGTCTTCCACATCATGTGCTATGTAAGGATGGCTTAGGGCTAGAAAATGACCATACTTTGTTAACCTATCCATCACAACTAGGATAGTATTCTTGTGATTTGAGGTTGGTAGACCTTCCACAAAATCCATGGCAATGTCTTGCCAAGGAAGGTCAGGAATTGGTAATGGTTGCAGAAGGTCAGCTGGATGTATATTTTCAGTCTTTACCCTTTGGCAAATATCACATTCTGAGACCCATTTGAACACTTCTGACTTCATATTAGGCCAGTAGAATGTCATTCTGATTCTCTTGTAAGTCTCTTATTGGCCAAAATGCCCCCCAAGGGAGATAAGTGTAAGGCTTCAAAAATCCTCACCCTTATATTAGAACTTCTGCCCACATAGATTCTGTGCTCATACCTCAAATTGCCCTGAGACAGTGAAAAATTGGGCCTGCCATTAGGTGCAGTGATAAGTTCAGCAATCAACTGTAAGGCTTGTTGATCCTGTTCATAGCTTAGCTCAATCTCCTTCATCCAAGTAGGGTCTGCTGTAGTGATAGCATTAAGAGTAGAATCTTCTTCTTGTCTTCTGGACAAGGCATCAGCTACTTATTCTCTGCTCCTTTCTTGTATTGTACCTCATAATCCAACCCCATTAATTTTGCCAACCCTTTCTGTTGAAGTGCAGTAGTAACCCTTTGCTCAAGTAGGTATTTAAGACTCTGATGATCAGTTCTTATGATAAAATGGCCTCCTTGCAAATAATGTCTCCATTTATCTACAGCTGACAAAACAGTCATATACTCCTTCTCATAAGTAGACATTCCCATATGCCTAGGTGCTAATGCTTTACCAAAAAAAAAAAAAAGCTATAGGCCTCCCTTGTTGCATTAGTACTGCCCCCATCCCACTAGAACATGCATCAGTTTCCACCACAAATAGTTTACTAAAGTCAGCGAAGGCTAACAGGAGCAGTAGTCATTGCCTCTTTAAGTGCTTGAAAGGCTGCTTCAGAATCAGCATCCCAATAGAATCCATTCTTTTTTAACAGATTGTTCAATGGTCTGCTAATCACTCCATATGACTTAATAAACCTTCTATAATAGCCTGTCAGTCCCAAAAAACCCTTTAGAGCCTTGACAGATTTCGGTGTTGGCCAATTGGCCATAGCCTCAATTTTTGAGGGATCAGTAGAGACCCCTTCTCCAGAAATAATGTGCCCTAGGTATTCCACCTTAGGCTGACCAAAGGAGCGTTTGGACAGCTTAGCAAATAGTCATTCCCTCCTCAATGTACTCAACACCTTCCCCAAATGAAGTATATGATCCTCCATTGATGCACTGTAGACTAAAATGTCATCAAAAAAGACTAGAACAAACTTCCTCAAATGAGCCTGAAGCACATGATTCATGAGGGACTGAAATGTAGCTGATGCATTGGTTATCCCAAAGGGCATAACCTTAAACTCATAATGTCCCAAATGTATTCTAAAGGCATTTTTATATATGTCTTTATCCCCCATTCTAAATTGATGATAACCAGCTCTAAGGTATATTTTAGAATATATGCATGAACCATGTAATTCATCCATTAAGTCATCTACCAAGGGAATAGGAAACTTGTCTTTGACAGTCATTTGGTTTAGGGCTCTATAATCAATACAAAATCTCCAACTCCCATCCTTCTTTTTTACTAGTAAAATAGGTGAAGAAAAGGGTGAATGGCTAGGATGAATAATTCCATTATGTAGCATTTCATTCACTTGTTTTTCTATTTCATTCTTTTGAAAAAAATTGTACCTGTAAGGTCTGATGCTAACTGGATTTGCTTCTGCATTCAGAGGGATGAAATGGTCATGATTCCTCCTTGGTGGCAATGTCTTTGGCTCAGAAAAGACATCTGGAAACTCCTTCAGTACTTGTTGGATAGCTGTAGGTATATTCTCCTCTAACTAAGCTTCTATTGACGATATAGTGAAGAAATGAGCCTATATAGCTTGACCCTTCTTAAGTAGATGCTTGACCCCAGTAGCAGTCATACTCTTTAACTCCCCTTGGTGATAAATGCCTCTCCGTTCCACTCTTTTTCCCTTGTGTGTAACCTAGACTTTGTACTCTGTGAAGTCCAATAAAACAGTATTATGTCCTTTCATCCAATCTCCCCCCAATATTATGTCATTACCTCCAAGTCTCAGTAACCTTACTGAGTCCTCAAACTCTATTCCTTGTATCTTCCATTTGGACCTGGGACAGGTGTACAGACTACACAAGTGATTCCCATTGGCTACTGTTACCCTCATAGGAACAGTTTCTTTGATAATACACCCCATTTTCCTTGCTGTCTCTAAATCCAGGAAGCTATGAGTACTTCCTGAGTCCAATAGTATAGTCATGGTGTTCTTTTTAGACTTCCCTTTGATTCTAATGGTGTTTGGTACTTCAGTACCTGAAAGAGAATTCAAGCTAATGGCCTCATCCATATGTTCCCCTTCCTGTACTTCTAAGAACTCCTCCCCCATGACTTCAATTTCTGGTTGCAACACCTCTTCAGAAGGTTCCACAGTTCCAGACATTGCATTCAACTGCTTATTCTCGCATAAGTGACCAGGATGATATTTATCTCCTGGCACTCCTGCACTCCTCTGATTATTGACTGCACTTGGTGCACTAGAATAATTGGGCATCAGACTCCTTCCCCCTATCATTTTCCCTTTTTTAGCCCAAGAATATATGACTTTTTCCTGATGTCTAGCTTTTTCTACTGCCTGAATTAAGGTAAAGGGGTTGAGCATTTTAACTGTATGCCTTATTTCCTCCTTTAGACCTTCTACAAAGAATTCTTCAGGAATTGTAGGACTCCTAATCAACACCCAAGCCTTCAAGTCCTCAAATTTCTCTAAGTAATCATTAACACTACCTTTCTGTTCAATTTTTTTGAATTCACCTATGAGGTTAAATTTACTATTTTTGGCATCTTGAAATCTCTTGCATAACTCCTCACAAAACTCTCTCTCCAACTAACATTTCCTCTGCTTATTTGAAAGGAAAAATACCAAGCTTCATCCCTACCTTGAAAATGAATAACTGCCTCCTCCAGTTTTTGCCCTTGATCAGTGATATGGTTGTAGTGGAAGTATCTCTCACACCTCCTCAACCATGAACATGGATCTGCTGTACCTGCTCCATCAAAATATGGAAAATCCACTCTTGAATTGG
Organism: Nicotiana glauca; assembly: GCA_026770625.1. Lineage (NCBI taxonomy): Eukaryota > Viridiplantae > Streptophyta > Magnoliopsida > Solanales > Solanaceae > Nicotiana > Nicotiana glauca. The sequence continues at coordinate 18,573 of MU785406.1, forward strand.
AGTTGTGATAATGGCTTCTCTCCCCAAGACCAGGTGTGAATGGCTCCCCTCTCTGCCTGCCTTCAGAATTTTTGAGAAAAGAAGGAGTACTTCCCAGAATCTCAGCTTGATTCGGAATTAACTTCTCCACCAACACATCAAGCTTTCTTGCTAACTCATCTATTTTAGCATCTGTAGCTTCAGATTTTAACTCTGTCCTCTCCATGTAACTTTGCAGCTGGGTTACCAGTTTTTTAACATTTTCCTCCATAGATTTGGATCTAGTTTCAGCTATCGTCATTGTTTTGTAATAATGGGCTAGGAGTTGCTCTGATACCAATTTGTAATGTACTCAATTGGAAAGTAGAATGAAAAGTAGAATAGAAGTAGAAATGGCAACAATGGAGTTTTATTGATTGTCAAATGAATACAATTGTTACTACTCAACTACACATTAGTAACTATCAACATTACAAGCAGAATGAAACTCCATTGAAGATCTTCATTGGTACCAGTAATGGAGAATCGAGAATTAGAGAGGAATTAGGGTTGTAGGAGAAGAAGAAAGTAGAGAAGAAGTAGAGAAAGAAAGTAAAGAGAGAAAGAGAGGGAAAAAGGAATTACCGGTCAAAACTAACTTCTAATCCCCAGCCCAATTCCTTATAACAGATTGAGGCCCAATTCTATTATACAAGGGCTAATCTGGACCCTCCGATTATAACAACTACTTATAATTGGGGTCGTCCGATCCTTTAACATGTGCCAGTCACGTGCCTCCTTTATTTACCCTAATTCCCTTACTTTCCTAATTCATTTCTCATCTTCTTCGACATTCACCTCAACCTTCTCAAACATTACAAATAAAGATGTCCCAAGGCCAAATAATTCAATTTTAACCAAAAAGAGAAACCCAACCTAAGCTTCCCAAGCTTGCGATGCTGCCAAAATAACAAGGATAAAAATTAGAAGAAAATTAATTTAATTAACCAAAATTTATAGTAATTGAATGTAATTTTTTTTATGCTGACTGTGTAAATTGTTTTTATATTAAAATATAAGATAACTAAAAAGAATTAAATAAATAACTTTTTTTATAGAAATTAAAATTAACTTATTGTGATAAGTTAAATCGCACTGATAACGTAAAAACAGATTAATTTACTATCCTTCTTGTGAAAGAATCCATTTATTATCCACCCCAACATGCCATGCAAAATAACCAAGCAATCCATTCTTCTTAGCAAAAGCAACCTTAGTAAAAATGGTATTAAATTCATCAAAATTAATCCACGTTGTTCCCAAATAGCAATAATTCCCAACTATGTCAGCATCAAATGTTGTTGTTGCCCTAACACAAAATTCACTTATTTCTTTATACCCCTTTGATCCATCTCCACCACCAATAGGTCCTCTAGCCGGTGCATTTAAATCATGATTTTCCCTATTCAATACTCTCCATGCATATCCGAAAAATGGCAACCCTAATACTATTTTCTTAGAGGAAATTCCAGACTTAATCCAATTTTCAATTCCAACACTTCCACTAATATTTTTTCTAGAATCTTGATCTAATAATGCTGCATGAGGTCGCGTTACACGTGAAAGATTAGGAGAAGTGAAGTTATAAGCCATTAGATTAATCCAATCTAAGCTTCTTGCTAATGACTTTGAAGGGTAATTCAAAGTACCATTAATTATTGGTTTGTAATAAACTGCTAAACTTAGTAACAATGCTTGTTTACTTGATGATTTAGCTTCCAAGATTATCGCGGATCGCCATTCATTTATAAGAATTTCTAAGTTAATCATCTCTGAATTTGATTTAGGGTAAGTCCAATAAAGTTCTAAGCCATGAAAATTAAAAGATCTAGCTAAAATTATCGACGAATCGATGAATTATTTTCGAGAAGTTGGATTACTAGCCATGGTAGAAAAAGTGACAAAATTAGAATCTTTAATTGACAATAGGGTTTTAATTGAAGGGTTTTTTTGTTGAACATCTTTTGTGAAAGTGGAAAATGGTGATACATTTGATGAGGAAATGGAGACTTGAAAATCTTTGGGATTAGTATCTGCAAATGCACAAAAATATGAGTGAAATATTTTGATTCAATTTTAGATGCTGAGAAATTGAAGCTAGAAAGCCAATAGGCTGATCTAACTGCTTGTTCTTCACATAAAGCAAAACGTTGAAGAAAAATTGTTACCGCCTTCCAAGCTTTACAGGTTTCATTGTTTTGTTTGACTCTTTTTGCTTACTCTTTACTTGCTTAATATTTATTGGGCAACTCAATTTTTGAATTTGAGGCTAATTAAATATTAAAAAACTTTATTTACTTGAACTTGTTCTTTCTCAAAAAAAGGTTAGGCAATGTTTATTCAGTTATTGGAGATTTATTAGTGTTTAAATAGTTCTTGTGATGTGAATTTTGTAAAGTAAAGTTCCAATTAAACTACGCAATCTAAAAATAAATATAATTTCCTAACAGGCATTTAGGAAGGAACAACGAAATTTTCAGTTGGAAAAGTTAATTCTTCATATTTTTCAATATATTCTGTATGTTTAATTTGGATGAACATCTATAAACATTATTTTGAAGTATTAAAATAATTTGTCATTTTATTAAATTTTATCTCTATATGTACGGAACTTCATTACCTTATCAAAAAAAAATGTAAGGAACTTCATTAATTTCTTAGCAAAATGGAGTAAAAAAGATTAGTAAATATGTATTAGATATGATAATACAGTAGTTTTATTTGTCAAACAACAAGCTTGAGCATAAGCGTTCTTGTGCATAAAATATAACTGCCATGTTAACTATATAATTTAGAGATAACAGATAACTTATTTTATTTGAAATATCAATCTAAAACGTTCCGTTAGCATGCTTTCCCTATATTTTTACTTTGTTCCTACAGCTACTCAAATGCGTTGCTAATAAATCTGTTAACTTCCAAGTTCCAAACCGCTTTTGTAATATATTACATATAACTGTCCCTATCTCTCTTTTTTTTCATGTCACATTTTGCCCATGTTTATTTTAATCACTTAAGTTGCCTCCTACAAATACAATTGGATGAACATAAACTTCAAAAGTTTCTGAATAATACCAAGCGTATTACCATAGAGAATAGACAGAAACCCCAAGATATACGATTGACCAACCTTTTGCAAGTAGCCTCAAAGGGATAAATCTATCACTATATACAAAACGAACAAACCGAATTTAAATTTAAAAGTGAATGACATTTAAAAAAATATTAATGACAACTCTAAATAGTCATTGGGCCCGGGCTAACCCTCACTAGTATATTTATATGAGCTATAAAAAAAGTTCATTAAAATAGTACAAATACGTTTTGCATTAGTTTGAGTGAATTTCTGTGTTTTATTTTGGGGATGGGGTGGAGGGAGTTGTGTGAGAGAAATAGAAAGACTATAATCGCTATAATTGACTTTTCTACCAGTAATTGCTGGCTATACAATGTGATTGACTTGGTTAAGTAACGTGCTATTTTAAAAAATGACAATTGACTTTGACTACAATTGAGAGAGGACTTTGACTACAATTGCATTTTAGTAGCCGCTCAAATTTTATTATATGTGAAGATTAAATAGTAACAAGGACATTGAATTCGAATTTATGTACCTGTTAACAACAGTGGAAGACTTTTGCAGAATTTGTTCCAATCAATTTTTCGAATTCGATTTCGTCTCTTTTGGAAACGAAATTCGTGTTCCTGAACTAAATATATTCTTCTTGCTTTTAGTGTGTTTCTATCTTTGTAGGGAGGATTTCTCAGAGTATCGTTTTCTGAAGAAGGGGAGCGTTGATTATATAGAGAAGGGAAGATGTCAGAGAAAATAAAACTACCGTGAAAACTGACCCACGTTGATCCCCACACTCCCCCTTACTTCTCAACGTGCAGTAGTTTTATTTTAAGAGTTAAACCTTCCCTAGATAACTTCCCTTAAAAATATCTCCTTTAAAAACAAGCCGAGTCAGTCCATATGGGCGACCCGCGACCCAAATTCAATATCCAACATCTCCCACTTCGCACATGATGGGCTAGACCCAAACCAGTGCTATGTGAAAAAAAAAATACGTAATTCATACTGGTAAATAGATCGTGCGACCTACGAGCATTAAGAGCTACATTATTCTTGCACCCTTTTGTTTAATAGCTCTACGTAGAAATCCAATCACATGCGAAAAGGATTCACTACTACCATGATGATCTTATTATTACTCGTAATACCCAGACATTGTTGGCTACTTTAGTAGGTAGTTATCCGATCCCTCATCCTCGAAAAGAGGCGAACTCGAGTTCATGTTTAAATTTGTATCCACAAGTACTCCCAATACCCTCATGGTAAATGTAGTGGTCGACCTATGAATACAGGTTAAATTACTAAATTTTAGTCGTCTTCCCTTTCTACTTGAATCTTTCCATTCCAAATCAACTACTTTCCTAGACATGCACTGCATTACCGAATCACTCATGACTATTAGTGACATGCTAAAGTAGCAACACTGATTGGCACTTCAAGAGACAGTAAAAGGTCAAATGGTATTCTAATAAAACTTGATATAACTTCTTTTGGATCTCACACAATGAAGAAGCAGGGATTCATTCTTCCATTATCCCAATAACACACGTGGTATGAAACACATGTTACGGTGTTCTCACCTTATATTGGCGTGTGTGCCTAATTTTTTTAATCATGTAACACCGTACAGATCATGGTCTAGACACCTCCAAATGACTAAACCCGAGTTTCTCACTTCAATAATTGTCACGACCGAAGGAGTCGTGATGGCACCTAGTCTCTAAACTAGGTAAGTCTAACATTAACTAAGATAATATTTATATTTGCTAACTTTAATCTAAATAACTCTTAACAATTTATAATTTCCAAAAATCGGTGGTACAAGTTACGAGCCTTTCTAAGAGTAGTTATACAAAATAAATACATCACTGCTCTGAAACAAAAGGAACAAATGGGAATAAGTACAAATGAAGGTGACTTCGAGGCCTGCGAACGCTGTAGCAGGTTTACCTTGAGTCTCCACCGCAACGACCCGCACAGATACTACCGATCAAATACCTAGATCTGTACACAAAAATATACAGAAGTGTAGTATGAGCACACCACGGCGGTGCCCAGTAAGTATCAAGACTAACCTCGATGGGATAGTGATGAGGAACAGTTCAGAAACCTACTGGTCAAATAAATTGAACATGATTTGATAATAAACTATTAATCTAAAAATGACATAGTAATATCAACAGCAGGGAAAGAACAAACTACAATCAGTAGAAGCAATAAAAAGAAACACCGGTGGAAACGAAGGTAATCGGATAAATTAACACCAACATAGCTGGAACACAGACAAGTAAAGAAAAATGTACTCAAACAATGAAGGCGATGCCAGCTCAATAAATCATATCGTTTCTGATGCACATTTTCCAGCCATCTCAAACTCGATGTCTCATATCATAACCTCGATTACCAAACTTTTAGCACACCCGGCACCTCGTGCCCACATATTTCTATCTCACTTTATACAACAACGTTCTCATGGTACTCGGTTAATAGGGTCTGTAACCAATACAATTAAGATGTTCAAGGAGTCTAATTTACATAATATAAGTGGAGTACAACTTCTAAACCAATTAGGAACTCAGCCAGATAAGATGAAGTTATTTTTAGAAATTATTTTTAATAAAGAAAGTACCATTTTCAATTAAAGTACAACATCGAATGAAATATTACCTTTAACAAGAAATTTAATAAATTATCTTAGTAGAAATTCCATTTTTAAGTAAAATACAACCTCAGACGGTTTAAGAAAATTTAATTGTGTAACTAAATGAATTGAAGATGAAACAATTATTGAAATTTGAAGTATTGAAAAATATGTATATAAATATGGCAAAGTATTGAAAACATGATGGGGTTCCTTCACAAAGGATCACAGCGGTAAAGGAATCTGAACAGTTAAAATACTTGAATTGGTAACAACAAATAAACATAGCAAACACAAAGTGCATGAAACCAAAATCCAATTACAAACAAGGATAAGGAAACCAAACACAGAATTTCACTTTTATTTCATATCTTGTTGCAGGCGTGCAACCCGATCCCATTTCACATATCTTATTGCAAGCGTGCAACCCGCTCCCATTTCACATATCTCATTGCACGCGTGCAACCCGCTCCCATTTTATATATCTCGTTGCAGGCGTGATACCCGCTCCCATTTCATATATCTCATTGCAGGTGTGCAACCCACTCCCATTTTATATATCTCGTTAGAGGCGTGCAACCCGATCACATTTTATATATCTCGTTTCAGGCGTGCAACCCGATCTCATTTCACATATCTCGTTGCAGGTGTGAAACCCGATCCCATTTCATATATCTTGTTGCAGGCGTGCAACCCACTCCCATTTACAAATCATCATCAATCATAAAAGAATCCCGATAAGGGAACAAGAGTATAACAATAACATGCCGGCAAGGGAGACAATATCATATACAATAACATCCCGAAAAGGGAGACAATATCATAAACAATAACATCCCGATAATAGAACAATAGTATAATAATAATATCCCGGCAAGGAAAGCAACATCATAAGCAATAACGTTCCGGCAAGGGAATCAACAAGTACATAATAAGGGTCACGGAAAAACCAAGAAGCACGATAACCTCAACAAAACAACAAGACATAATAAGCATATGATAACTACACCGGTAACCACAACAATTGGACATGCATATTCGCATGAAGTCATAGAGGAACTCACAATCAAGAAGTATCAAAACAATAAGGAAGGCAATCACTTCAATTAAGACAATTAAGGGTCAATGTAACACGTGAGAATTAAAGGAAAGCTAACAACGTCATATGGAGCATATAAAGGTAATTTAAGCAACTAGGAAACCCAATAATAACAGGATACTTTTCACATAAGGACCTAAGAACCCTAGAGCAAATTTCTCGCAAATAAGTCTGAGCACCCACTCGTCACCTCGCATGCACGAACTACGATTAGCATAGAAGACTAAAATCCTAATGGGAAGAACCCCACACAAGGTTAGGCAAGATACTTACCTCAATACGGCCAATTTGATACTCAATTTAGCTTTTTCTTTACCAATTCATCAACGCTCGGCTCAATCTAGCCAAAAACGACTTGAATACATTAAACAATGCAAGAGAAAACAATTTCAGTTGACAAAACTATGATTCTTATACAATTTGCAAAAGGTCAACAAAGGTCAACTCCCCGGGCCCGCACCTCGAAATTCGACAAAATTTACAAAAATCGAACACTCATTCTGCTACGAGTTCACCCATACAAAAATTATCTAATTCCGATACCATTTGGTCATTCAAATCATCATTTTATATTTTTGAAAGATTTCACAATTTTTCCTCTAGATTCTCATGAATTTAATATTAAATCTACGATATAATCACAAAATATAGTTGGAAATTGATTAGAGACACTCACCCAATGATTTGAAGAAGTTTGAGTCCTTGAACAATCGCCCATGGAGGTTTAGGGCTTGAGAAACTTGAAAAATGGGTGAAAATCTCGTCAAAAACCTCACTTAACAGGTCTCAGATGTCGCATTTGCGAACCCCTTGCAATTACGCACAACGCAGGGCTGGCAAAAATCGCATTTGCGACAAAAAACTTGCATTTGCGAACTGGGCATCGCAAATGCGATAAAAAGTTCGCATTTGTGACCACACGAGAACCAGCAATTTTTCCTGACACGAAAATGAGCATAACTTCCTCATACGATGTCCAAATTCGATAATTCTTTTTCCTATGGCTCCGTAATTTCGATAAAGATCTAATGGTTCTAACAAAACTGAATTTGGATCTCATTTTCTCAATGTGGTATTATTTTTGCTTGAAGAAATGACGATGAAGCATCCAAAAACAAGCACAACATAGGCTAAACCTATTCGAAACTCACCAAGCTCTTGGAGCTCCGAACCAAACATGTACGCAAGTCTAAAAACATCATACGAACTTGATCGTGCAATCAAATCATCAAATAACATGAAAAACTATGAATTTAACCTCAAAACTCATGATTTTCTAACTTTTCAATCGGACGTCCAAAATCACGTCAAAATAAATTTCGATTTTCACCAAATTTTACAGATAGTACTTAAATATCATAACAAACTTGTACCGGGCTGTGGAACCAAAATATGGGCTTGATACCAACGAGTTCAAACATTAATTCATTTCTTTATTTTCTTTATTTTCTTTAAACACCAGCACAATAATTTTCTTCAAAAATTGTTTTCTAAGGCTAGGGACCTCGGAATTCAATTCCGGGCATACTCCCAAGTCCCATATTTTACCGCAGACCTCCCGGGATCGTTGGAACATAGATACGAGTCTGTTTACCAAAAGTGTTGACCAAAGTCAACTAAAAAATTTTAACTCTAAAAATTACTATTTTTTTCTTTTATATTTTCACATAAAAGCTTTCTGGTTTCACGCCCGGACTGCGCACGCAAGTCTATTCACATAACATGAAGCTACTCGAGACCTCAAACTGCCGAGCTGGGCGCAATTTCTTAAAATGACCAGTTGGGTCGTTACATCCTCATCTACTTAAACATACGTTCGCCCTCGAACGTGCCCAAAGTCGTTCCAAAGCCATCGAACCACTACATGAGCTCACCACACATACACCCAGGGGTGATTCCCCATCACCCAACCTAAGCAGAGCTGACAATGAAACTTAACTGAAGATCTCATCCCCTCCTTAGCCCATAACCTTAAAATAGAACCCAAACCCCAATATCTGAAATTCATCACAGGATCTGAATTCTATGTCATCACACTGCATAAACCTTAACAGGCTGAATCGAACCAAAATTCTAATCGAGAATACAATCACATGCTGCCCCACAAACTCAAATGCCTGAAACAATAACCTCTGACCACTATAGCTGCTCAAATAACCTCCTAGATGCCGGCAATACACTTCACATCGAATATAACCTTGTTCCGAACCTCCACCTTGCTGCTCCTGATAAAGAAACATGTGGGAAGTCATAGTTGCCCATGAAGACAACAAGTCAAGAAACTCTCTCGCCCGCCAAGGGCCATTACCTAAATCTTAGCAGAAACAACCACATACATCCAAGCACTTCTTACCCCCAATACCATAGTACAAATCTCAGGTCTAAGAACCTCATCTTGACCAATACAAGCAGCCCAACTGATAATTTATCATGGAAAGACACAAATTCTCACACTACACAGCACGTACACTGAACCACCAATAACTCAATTACGTAACATAAATAAGGAAAAGCAAAGTAGAAGAATTTTCTAACAAGTGTAACATGTGCAACAACAAAAATATAGTTTTCATCAAATTGTTCCACAGAGGAAAAGCAGAACCCCAAATAAACACAAGGAAAGGGTATCTTATAGAACATCTGCTACGACGCACAGCCCGCTCCCAAATACTCATCAAGCCAAGATGCTCGGGTCCACTGATCACATAAATATTGATATCAGGCACAGTATAGTACACAGGTAAAACTGTGGGAACAATGAATAGAAGCGCTAGAACATGAAAGAAATAATCACAGCTAAGGTGCAATGAACAAATCAACATCACGAGGGCTATCTTGCCCGCATCGCCATAAAGCCTGAACAGAATTACAACATGTGTGGGAAATAATCATACAACTTCACTGCCTAACACAGCATAAAAGAGTAGCACATAACATAGGCTAGGGGCACGAATAACATCCATTCTGCCCGGTAACATAACCATAATGACAATCTCACAGAAGCACTCAAACTTGATCTGATACAAGATAAATATTCTCATTGAGCTTTCAAATAGCCCCAAACCCAAATCCTGATTATTTCCAAATTGGTACGTATGCTTCAAAAATATCCACAAAAACTTATCGATAATACATGCTATTAATTATTGTATTCTCAACTTTTCTTCAAGATCCACAAATCGGAAATAGTCCATTCATGAGGGCATCTATCCCCAAACCTCGGGAATACCGAAATTTCCATACCCAACTCAACTACGCAAATCAAATGGTTGATATATCACTCACACCCTATTATTCTGCTGAAGCACCCATATAGGATTTTTGGCCGTGTAACAAAACATGAACCCCAAAAGCCTCAAACCCCAGTAATCTCCAAGCTACCAGCCACGCACTGTAAACCAAAACTCAAGGTCCTTTCCAAAAATGCACACTCTTCTCACATGGTAGCTAACGACGCCAACACTATTGGCTCTAGATACCGATTCAGGAGAAACCGCAATGTACTACATATTCTTTATGCCATAGTGACACCCAACTCAGGCCGTAGTCAAACTATCGAGATCCGCTCGCACGCAACTAAGCCATCAGAATTGAACCTCTCCAACTCAACCGAATCGCACAAACAGTCCAATCCAAGAGTGCTACCACAATGCCAGTAGAAAATTCCCATTCAAAAGGACCATTTACTTCCATTGCTATGTTGACCCAACACTATTGAACTAACGCATTCCTTCTGATAGTCGATATGCAATAATTCCCATCAAAGCCCCACATACAAATAACCCGACCATGAACCACGTAGCTTAGAAGCTCATAAACCACCGCATTTCCTCTGAAGCATCTCGTCCTGTCGTACCCACGACGCCCATACTAAATAGGGCGTAAAATGCCAAAAACCGCAATCTGGTCGTTTCGGTGCGGTGAAAATGGTTTCTTAGGGAGTATTTAAAGTCCATGACAAATATTAGGCGATTTCGAGCCGGGTCTGTCCCGGCCTAAAATTAGCGACTCGCACGGATTTCTGGTTTAATGGCCGAAAAATGCCAAAAATGCTATCTGGTCGTTTCGGTAAGGTGAAAAAGGTTTCTTAGGCCGTATTTGACGTCCAGGACAAATATTAGGTGATTCCCAGCCGGGTCCGTCTCGACCTAAAATTAGCGAATCGCATGGATTTCTGGTTTTATGGGCGTAAAATGCCAAAAATACAATTTGGTCATTTCGGTGCGGTGAAAATGGTTTCTTAGACCGTATTTGATGTCCACGATAAATATTAGGCGATTCCGAGCCAGATCCATCCCAGCCTAAAATTAGCGACTCGCACGGATTTGTGGTTTGATGGCCGAAAAATGCCAAAAAATGCAATTTGGTCGTTTCGGTGCGGTCAAAATGGTTTCTTAGGCCGTATTTGATGTCCACAAACAATATAAGGCGATTCCGAGCCGGGTCCGTCCCGGCCTAAAATTAGCGAATCGCACGGATTTCTGGTTTTATGGGCGTAAAAT
>MDKF010458297.1:0-11763 GCA_026770625.1 Nicotiana glauca
TTGGGTGAGGAAGAGTGATAATGCACGAAGAGTCATTCCGTGCCATTTTTAATTATATTTGCACGAAGGGTCATTTCGTGCCATATTTTAACTATATTTGCACGAAGGGTCATTCCGTGCCATGTTTTAACTATTTATGCACGAAGGAACATTCCGTGCCATTGTTGATTATATTTGCACGAAGGGTGATGCCATGCATTCTGTTGATTTCTTTGGGTGAGGATGAGAGTAAAAGCACGAAGGTTGATGCCGTGCAACTATTGAATTTCTTATTCTTTGATAGTTATTGTTGTGCCCTGTTTCTTAATTACACTGATAGCTTTTATATTCGGCTTGTGCTCCCCTTAGTATATTTCCCTCCCTTCTTACTATTTAGTTCGGTACTTCATTTTCTTTTGTTGTACATATATATATTTTGAACTGCACAGGTTTATGTGAGTGTCTGGTCCTAGCCTTGTCACTACTTCGCCGAGATAGGCCAGGCACTTACCAGCACATGGGGTCGGTTGTGCTGATGCTACACTCTGCGCTATTTTTGCGCAGATACAGTTTTTGGACAACAACAGTAGCAGTAGTGTGAGTGTTGGTACTTCGACCAGCGAGACACCGAGGTAGCTTTGCAGGCGTCCGCAGGACCCATTGTCTCCTCTACCTTTACTTTCAGTATGTTATCTCATGTATTCGAGATAAATAATTATATATTTCTTTCGGACAGTTATGTGTAGTACTCTTAGCAGTTCGTGAGCTAGTGACACCAGGTTTTGGATAGTGATATGTTTCAAACTTTCGCATTGTTATTTTATTTGGTTAAACTTAAAAGTCTTCCGCATTTATTTAATTGTTGATAGTATTTTATTGGTGATGTTGATAGAGGATGTGTTGTAATGTTTGGCTGGCCTAGCTCCATTAGTAGGCGCTATCACGACGCGCGATGGTGGGATAAATCCGGGTCGTGACAGCATATCTATGTAATAGGATGCAACTGATGCATCAACCCTCTGTACACATTTTCTAGTATAATATGAATTATCCTTTAAATAAAAAAAATATATTTTAATTAAGGCCTTAAATATTTTTAATTAAATTTATGTATTCGCACAAATGCAAAGATAGTTTTGTTTATCTTTTTTATACATTTTGTTAAATTCAAGTTAGTAAAATGTTAATTAGCTAATATTTGTAATACATTACCTTGGATCTTGTTGTAAAACTTTTTATTTACTAACATGAAGATTTGACTATTTTAAATCAAAGTTTTAAAAAATCTACTATTAAAAAGTTGGCATCTTTCTTCTTTCGTAAAAAATAAAATTATGTACTTTTTTTTCTTCCTACAAACTTCAATATTATCTAAGGAAAAATAAAAACATAAAATTCACTATTAAATAATTTTTGGGCCTTAAATTTTGTAGGCCTAAAGTAAAGGCTTTACTAGTACATGTTAAATATGCACATTTTCAACATAGTTTTGGTGTTCAATAGATCAAATAGATCACTCTTTTAGATAAGATATTTGACGAAAAATTCTAGCAAGCTTGAAGGGTTGTTGATGTATTTTTGTCTTAATTTATTAAATTATTCTTTTTATCAAGTGTGAGCACGTGATTTTTGCCCTAAGCAAATTATTCCCAAAATTTCCAAATAAAATAATTTTTTTATTACTTTACAATTTTTTGTGAATTTTGTGTTAATTATTGCATTTTTATTTGTGCATGATAATTCATATGAAAAATACAAAAAAATATGCATTTAATTTCATATTTTAGTATTAATTAATATTAATTTGTTTTAGAACGAAATATGAAGAAAATAACAAAAAATAGTTTCTTTGCACTTTTCATTATTAATTGTTGCATTTCTCTTAAATAAAATTTTTAAATAATTTTATGAGTTAAATAGTTTAACTTTTAATTATATTAGGTGTTTGTTTTAATTTTTTACATTTTTATAAAATCAAAAAAATAATAAAAAAATACAAAATGGAAAAAAACAAACAAAAATAAGGAAACAAAAAGAAATAAAAAGAAAAGCTTTTAATTAAAAGAGTTGGTCTTGCAAAAGACCAATTTTGGGCCGATTTTTAAATCAAATCCGCCTGGCCCAATTAGTAAATCACCCCAAAACCCAAGCCCAAATCTTGTCTAAACCCGGTCCAGCCCCCTATATACTAAACGACATCGTTCTGACGTCGTTTGATCTCAGCCGTTCATCACCCTCAATCCAACGGCCTGGAAGTGATCACTCATATTATATAAAAATGTAATAATATTTGCCCAAACCCTAGAGACCATATCGATCTTCCTCGTACAGCCACCCTTCCCTACCCCGTCTTCGCCGACCACTGTGCTCCGCCACATCTTTGCCCCATCGCTGCCGGCGGCGGCCTACCACCAAACACCCTGAAAATTACACCATAGCTTCCCCACATCCTCCTCTTTCAAAACCCCAAACCCTCATGGCTCGAATCTAAGCCTTTCCCTTCGAATCCTTCAACCAGTGTTGCCGCCTCCGCCGCTCACGGCGGCAACACTACTCAAACCAGCCCCAAATTAACACCTTAGCTTCGCCTTAACCCTCTCATCCCAAATATCTAAACTATTTCCCTCGAATCACAGCCGATCGTCTCGAATCTTAAATCAAAAAATCGTCCAAAACCCTACTTTTTCCAAATTCACCCAAATTGGTACCTGATAATTCCCAGACCTCCCTCATCAAGAATCCATGGGTTTTAATCTTCGAACATCCCCAAATCTGCTCGAGTCTCGAACTTCAGAAGGTAGAACCCTAGATAAGTTTTCCCAATTCTTTCCCTTCTTTCTTTTTATTTTTTGTTTTTCCATGCATTTGTTTGTTTGTGTTTAACCCAATTTCAGTAATTAGATTTTAGTTTTCGATTTTTCTGTGTTGTTTGTTTTAGTTTTTCTTCTTTTATTTTTAGTAGTCAATCTTCTGTTCTTCTTCTTTGTTCAAATAATACATTTTGATTAATAATGTTTTAAGTATTAGGTTAATTTTATATTTCAGTGTCTTAATCTCTTAGGTCAATCATGGTTGAATTTTTATAATTGTTTTCTTAAATTTGCTGATAATCAGTAATTGGTTCCTTTAGTTTAATTACGATTTTTGTTAGTTAGTCTTGTGAGCCCTTTAAACGTAGTATGATTAATTGATCCTGTTTGATTTTCTAGTTTAATTGTTGATTAGCTTAATTGATAGATTTTTTTGATTAGTGTTCATTAGTGTCTTGTTTAAGTTTTAATTAGTGGTTGCCTCTTAATTGTTTACTGCAATTGATTAGTAACTCAAGTGATAATTCTTTTGTTCTGTTCTTTAGGTAATTAGCTTAGGATTGATCCATTTTCATTTTTAATTTGTACTAATTGAATTCAATATTAGGGTTTTGGAATTGCTTTAGTTATAGCTGAATAGATTAGATCATTTTAGTTAATTATAGTAGAGGTTTAAATAAAGCAAAAGGGGTTAGATTGGTTAGTAATTCCAAAAAGGTTTCAAGGGTAGTTTGGGCATGAAAAAGGGTAGTTTTGTTAAGAATAGTAAATTCAAAACAAAGGCAAGGGTAGTATAGGTTATTGTATAACCAAAAGAACACCCTAGGGCCTTCTAGAATAGGACTTTAGTGTAGATTTTAATAAACTTAGGGCAGTAACTTGAGAAACAAGTTAGAAATTGAAGGTTCAATAGGTAAAATCTGAAATTAAAAGAGGAAAGAAATCTGTGAAAACTCCCAGAACCTTCTGCCCTGTTGGTTGCCTATAAAAGGCAACCCCAATGCCTTCTTTAACAAGTTTTTGATCTCTGAAAATTCTCCAAAGTTTTTAGACACCCCTGAAAAATTCCCACAAGTTTGGAACCTCCAAAATTCCCCCCAAAATTCTCTTTACAGATCTGATCCATTTTTTAAATTTCAAAGCTTAGAAAGTTCAAAAATCTTCTTCTAAATCTTAGTTTTACACAGAAAAACCAAAAACAGTAGAAATCCAGTAAAAAACAAAAAAAATGATTATTGCATTAGGCTAATTTCCAGTTTTAGTGATTGAAGTGCATTTCCTAGTCCAATTTCTTGCAATCGAAGTCCAGAGATGTTTTTAGTTGGTTTTCAAGTATTTTTGGGTTCAATCTGAACAATTTTGGATCAATTTAAATGCTGTGTTGCTAGATGTTTTTCTAGGTTCAATTTGAAGGTTATTTGGGTGTATTCGAATCTGTTTTACATTTCTGAGCTCTTCCTGGACGGATAAATGTATTTCTGGGCTGAAACTGGGTTGATTGGTGTTATTTGAACTCACATATGTGGTTGATGTGATCTACTGTGTGCTACTGCTGCTGATCCATCTCCTCTCTTCCATTTCATTGTTATTTCAGGTACATATCGTGTAATCTCCAAGCTTAAACGTGAAATGAAGGCTTTCTCATGTTCAATCAGTTGGATGAATTTTTTTTTATAATTAACTCTTATCTGATTGTTGTAATTTCAACTATTGACATATAATTGCTTGAGAAGACTGTATATAGGACTTCCATTTAATATTATAGCTATTTGACATTTAATTCCATGCTATTGACCTTTATTCTCAGAACTGTAGGAACTTGTAATTGCTTAAGAGGACTGTACACAAGGCTTCTAGTTAAAATTGTAGAATTTTTGTAATATGAGTTTAAGTTGAATGTCTGATGATGAATTTCGCTATGTTTAACAAGCGTTCGGTAATATGTGTATTAGTTGTAGCATTAGCATTAATCTCTTTTGAAATTAATTCAGAAATTGGCTATGATTTTCAGTGTTAAACCCTCACATCTAGTCTACAGCGTTAGGAGCACCTGGCAGTATAATAAAAAGCAAAACAATCATTGATGTCATTAATTCAAATCCAGTTTTGAATATGCAAATACATCTCGTAATACATAATAGCCTCAATTAGTGAATTGTTAAATTTTTAGAATAAGCATTAAATTCTCGTTGCACGTGAATTGAATATGTTTGTAACAAAAGGGGTAAAGACAGAACTGGACTCTTGTGTAGACAACCCTCCGATTAAATAGAGTTGGGCCTGAAATAGTTAGCCTTATGATTGGGCTTTATTTTGGACGTCTGTGGTTACCATATAAACTTGAGCTTTTGAGTTATGTAGCGGGTCCAAACTAAAAGGCTCATCCTTTTGTTTGAATCCGGACGTGAACTCTAGGCCCGAAAATTATAATATTAATTCGGACGTCTGTGTTTATTATACAAATTATCGAACACATGCCGAATTTATATGCCAGTAATAATTGTATTAATTAATTAGGATTTTAATCTTTTAGAGACAAAAAAAAATAGGAAATTTTAGTTTGCTTTAGGTTGGCCTTCTAATAATAAAAATGAGCCTCGCCTCGCAAAACCCATAAATTGCGGGGCCCTCATTAATTATTTAATTAAAAATACTTAGAAATTCAGGACGGGCCGTTTAGCAAATTTCACGGCCTTCCCAAAAGATAACAACACGTTAGTCTTTTAGACGCAATTTTAATAAAATTACATTTCTAAATTCGGGTGTGCATTTCATGCGACCCAAATCCAAATCCAAAAACGTTGAATAAGATATCATTGAGGCACTAATACCATTTTGGGACCAGACCCGTAACGTATTCCAGTTTTTAGACTTTGAACTCACACCTACATTAGAGGAGATCGCGGGATATGCGGGTCTCAATGGGAACCTGCGAGGAAGATACCCACTGGCACCATGACTGGTAACCCTTCATAGGTTCTTGGATTTGTTAAATATTAGCCGAGATATTCAGGACCCGCATCTGGCAGAAGGGTGTTGTATATTGCATTTTCTATATCACCGGTATGGTAACCCAAAAGGTTTCGAGGAGCTCAACACCAGCTTGCACATGCCGGAAATAAAGACAAATGGAAGGCTCGACGGGGATTAGCCTTTATGGTTGCCTTTTTGGGAGTGGTGGTTTGTCCGAGAAAAGATGGTCACATAGACCTCGGCCTGGTAGGGATGCTAGATGTTGCCATGAAAAAACCTACTAGCACAATGGTTCCTCTGATTATAGCATAAATGTACCAAGCTCTGACTAAATATCGCGAAGGCGAGAAATTCTTTTAAGGTTGCAATTTGCTCTTACAGTTGTTGATGCAAGAACACCTCTATCAACGCACAGGCTTTATGAACTACGGTTTAACCAGGTTGAGTTGTATTGCAGAATTTGGGACCCGGGTGACAGGTATTGAGTTCCCTGAAAGTACTGAGGCCTGGTCATCATGCTTAAGATCCTTGACCACAGATAAAGTCGAATGGGCTTATGGTTGGCTTCCCATTACTGAAGATATGTACACATCAGCAGAGGTCCCCTATATTCTTTTGATGGGTATCTGAAGCATACAGCCTTATGCTCCTTACCGGGTTTTGCGACAATTTGGAAGATTCCAAATAGTGCATAATGATGAAGACCTGAGTGAGCAAGTCATTGAGTTGGGCCCGAAGGCTGCATTTTCTGAAGGTAGAATCCGAAAAATATGAAATGAGTGCCGGTTCCTTGAGCCAAAAACCATAATACAAGACCAAGCTAGAGGCGAGGTAGATCCCAAGTATCTGACATGGTTTGGCAAAAGATTTCAAATCTCAGAAAGATCCGCTAAAATACCGCACGTGCAGCAGTTTACTGATGGGGTCCAAGTTCAATGGGATTGGCAAGCAAAGGAGAAGGAGTACCGAGCTAAAATAGGACGGTTAGAGCAACAGGTCCGGGACCTCCAATTCGACAAAAGTGTACAGGCTGCAGCCGACGAGGGTGATAAAAAGAAATTAGCTCAGGAGAACGAAGCGCTCAAAGCCCAAATTAAGTAAATGAAAATAGATGCCCGGAATCAAGAAAGAAGTCTATCTGATGAGAGGTTAATCAAAGGGTTAAGGAAATAAATTTCGGACTGCCAAGAAGAACTAGAAAAATCCGAGGGAAATATGGCAAGACTCCGGGCGCAGTGGGCCAAAAAGACTGAGGAGAGAGCCCAGTTTGTGCAGCAAATAAGAAGAAACTACGAGGGGACCATCGCCAAGATGAAGGGAAAAATGAATACTATAGAAGAAAAGACAGCCCAGCGGGATAAAGAATTCCGAGTCGAGATGAACCAGTGCCATAGGTTAATTACAGAGATGGAAAAGGAAATTAAACTGCTACAAGATTTACACTTCCAGCGGGATAAAGAATTCCGAGTCGAGATGAACCAGTGCCATAGGTTAATTACAGAGATGGAAAAGGAAATTAAACTGCTACAAGATTTGCACTTCCAGGACACACAGGTGCTAGAAGCTCGTACACAACAAATAAGCCGACTTCTCCAAGAAAATGGCCGAATCAGAGAAAGGATCAGAAATATTGCCCACTATACTGCCATGAAGTGTCAGGCCGGCGAGCGAATGGGTCGTACAGCGTCCTTTGCCTCAGTGATGATATTTGTTCGCCAAGTCATGAATGATTTAGATCAGTTGCAAAGGGGTCTCGCACGCAGGCCCGCGTCAATGCCGAATAATGCTCCGCGGGCCCCAGGATTTGAAGCATTGATGTACTCTTAGTTAATCAAGTCTGTATTTTTGCTTTTGAATCTATTTTTGTAATTTCCTTTGCGGAAAAAGAAAAATAAATAGTCTAGTAGCTTTTGTAACCGCATTTGTTATCAATGGAAAATTAAAAATTCCCAAAAATTATTTTCTTACTGTTGCATTTATTTGCAAGAACTACGCTTGGTCTGATTCATACAGGACCATGATACATAGGCAATCTACATAAGATTCGACCGTAATTCTAAGAAAAATAGAAAAAATAGAAATACGAGGGAAATAAATGAAAAGAAAAAAAAACAAGAGAGAAAAGAAACACAAAAGAAGAAAATAAGGCATTGAGAGAAAAACCCTGGCCAAAGAAAAGAAAAAGCAGAAAATGAAAATAGAGAAGCAGGAAAAGAAAATGAAAGAAAACAAAACAAAAAGAGAAAGAAAAGAGAAAAGGAATAAGAAGAAAAGCCGGGATGACGCATGCAACCGAAGCAAACATGTAGATATCCATTTAACTGTATAGGAGCATCACACTCCAATGTGCAGTTACCTATTTGTTACTTGTTTCATACTAACCGTTTGCTGCTGTAAATTCCAGCTGAGTATTTTAGAAACCGTGGTTGGTTTGTGGTAAACTGGCCTCGCATCGATACTTCACCAGATCCAAAGGAAAAAAGAGATGTCATCGGAAATGACCGTGCCTGTAGTTCCCATACCTGAAGATAGCCCAATCTCTGGGATCCCGGCCTCTGAATCCTATACATCTGAAGAAAATCGGATCCTGCGCTTGCGCTTGATGGAAATGTGGGATTCTTGGAATAACGGGAAGGATCCCCCAAGCACTATCCCCGGATTCCCGGAGTTTTTCCCTAGATCTGGAGGTGCTAATACTGTCCCTATCAGCCGCCCAAATATTCCTCTGGGGCAACCTACCATGACTGCTAACTTTTTTGGAACACCCTCTGAGGATCATCCCCAAGTGTTCCCATTTGGAATTGCTCCCAACATCTTTACAGCTCCACCATCTTCTGCAACTACCCAACCATCAATACCAAATCATGCTTTTGACCCTTCAGTCTTCACATTTCAGAATCCAGTTTTTCAGGCCGACCCTCCTCACTATCCTCAATATGCCTACTCTCGGCCACCATATGAGATCTCACCGAGGCAGGACAAAACCCCTAAAGCCCTGGATCAGGATGAAATGACAAAAAAAATGAGGAGTTTAGAGCAAAGTCTGAAAAATATGCAAAGTCTAAGCGGGCAGAAGAGTGTTTCTTACAATGATTTGTGCATGTTCCCTCACGTGCACCTGCCTATGGGATTCAAGATGCCAAAGTTCGAAAAGTATGATGGACATGGCGATCCCATTGCTCACCTCAAAAAGTATTGTAATCAATTGCGCGGGGCTGGTGGAAAAGAAGAGTTATTAATGGCTTACTTTGGAGAAAGCTTGGTGGGCATAGCATCGGAATGGTACATGGATCAGGATATATCTCGATGGCATATCTGGGATGACCTTACCCGAGATTTTGTCCGACAATTTCAGTACAATATAGACATTGCGCCAGACAGGAACTCCTTGGCAAACCTAAAGAAAAAGCCCTCAGAGAGTTTTCGCGAATATGCAATCAAATGGCATGAACATGCGTCAAGAGTGAAGCCTCAAATGGATGAGGTTGAGATGGTCACTGTCTTCCTACAGGCTCAGGAGGTAGAATATTTTCAAAACATGATGTCTGCTATGGGTAAGCCTTTTGCAGAGGCAATAAAGATTGGAGAAATGGTAGATAATGGGTTAAAAACGGGCATATTCTTGAGCCAGGCAGCCATAAGGGCAACCTCCCAAGCCATCCAAGGCGGGTCTGGAGGAATGGCTAAGGGCAAGAAGAAAGAAGAAACAGTGATGGCGGCATCGGGCGAAAGAAGGTATCGGGCTCCTAGACTGGTGTTCTCAGAAAGAGCCCCTCAGCACTATTACCCTCACACAGATATGACTTATGCTCCTCCACCATATGCGGTAATGACCTTCACATTTGACTGTCAGGTGCAAGGCTTTATTGTGGGCAGCTCCTTCTGGAGGTAAATCACTTTTACTGAAGGAGGGTTGGTTGATAGCGAAGAATCTTTCTGTCATCCTTTCAAATTGTTCAACCGAAGTCTCGGCAGGCACATATGCTTCGATCAGAGTTTTCATAAGGATCTTCTGATGTTCCGTAGATTTGGTTACTAGTGACAGCAGTGACACTTGCTCAGGATACTTCCTCAATTGGTCTACTATTTCATAGTCTGGCATTTTCATCTTATGAAAAAACGTCTCTGCTTCTTCATCGCTTACCGTCTTCTTAGATGGAAAACGCATTCGTGTGGCACTGTTTATCTCTTGTATATTTGAATATTTTTCAACAGGGACTATTTTTGGCAATTCTTCCAAAATTTCCTTGCCTTTGTAAGTGACCACTGTTTGTTGGTAGTTCCACGGCACTGTAGAGGGGTCAGTCATGGGCTTCTGTGGTGCGCGTCTAATAACCACTGGCTCACTTAGCCGAGGTGGTTTAATTGTCCCCCGTGCCACATAGGCCCCTTTTGGCACATACATCTGTGTGCCCTTCTTCACTTCACACTTCCTCGGAGTGCTCACAACTAGTGGTTTCTCTTGACAACCTCGCGACACATAAAGAACCTCGTGTTTAGGAGGCACCAGCTTTGCTTTTGTCTCAGTTCTCTGTTCAGGCTTAATGTTGACAGCCTTATCCTTCTTTTCTTCTTTTCCCTGTTTCAGAGCTACCTTGGGTTTCTTTTCGGCATTGGCAATAGAAATTATGGCTTTTAGAGCAGGGTCAAAGTCTCGGTCTTCACAAATCATACCAATTACCGGCCCGTTGTTGTGAGCGGGCAAAGGGTTACTGGTAACATTCGGTACTTCTTCATCCCTCAACACTATTTTCCCTTGTTCGATTAAATCTTCCACAGCCTTTTTCAATGTCCAGCAGTTATTTGTATGATGGCCCTCTGCCCCTGAATGGTATGCACACCTGACACCCCGTTTATATGATGGTGATTCTGGATTTTGCCCGTTCAGGGGTATGGGTTGCAGCAAATTCATCTGGACAAGCTTAGGGAATAAGGTGGAGTAGGGTTCACCGATTGGTGTAAAAGTTTATCGTCTAGGTAGTTCCTGAGGGCAAAAGTTATTTTGTGGTGGTCGGGGGTTATATTGGTTTTGGTAAGGTGGCTGGTTTCTCTGGAATGGAGGTGGGTTTCGGTTAGCTTATGGTTGCGGGTGGCCGAAATGCATTTCAGCTCCAAGATCTGCCCACAAGGTGTAAGAATTTAGTATGAGTTCAACCGACCCTATGCACTCATCAAGTATCATACTGACCTCGGCGAGTAAGATAAATAAGAATTGTAAATGATACTCGCCAATCACCTATATATTTCTTAAATTCCAGGAAGTACAGAATAATAATATGATCAAACCATAAAATCACAAATAAAACCAGCTTTGTGCATACAATAACTTAACATACTATGCTCAGTCAACAATCCAGCATATAAGGAAGTTATGAAAATAAATCAGGTAAGCAGTCGAGGAAATTGCAACTAAAGATGAAATAAAATAACCAAATATCAATCAATTACGGTGTGCAACCTGATCCAAATAGAAATCAAAATACGGCTCTAAGGCTCACATCAGAAATTCAATAACCGAATCACACCACTGGTTAGCTCTCCCAGAGCCCACATCAACTAGAAACTTGTCGATTTCTGACAATCTGCGTGTACACCATCAAGAAGACAAATAAGAGGGTGACCCTAGGGGGATGGATCCATATCCACACGTTTCACGGACAACTCACATGCAAATAATTTAAATTGTACTAACAATTCTCGTGTTGCATGGACAACTCACGGGCTGCGCAGACAACTTATGTACCAATAATATATCAATAGTATGGACAACTCATGTGCCAATAATCACAATATGGCCGGCGTGATCACAAACTCAATATCACAATCTGCCCCGCGCGGTCACTACTCAATATCGCAATCCGCCTCGCGTGATCACATTCTCAATATCACAATCCGTCTGGTGTGGTCACAGGCAACCTATCCAATCCTTATCAGATAGAAAGCAGATATACATGAGTAAATGGGCATGATCAAAGAACATCAATTTCATATTCTGTACTAG